>JAIPRN010000339.1:0-93493 GCA_025469175.1 Geopemphigus sp. TES_GeoC_2020 | reverse complement strand
CTTTTCTTGTGTTTTTTTTTTTTTTTTGGATATATACGCCGAATATATAAATTGTACAAGCCGTGGCGTATTATTATTCTAAATTACGTTATTTCCTACTGGCATTCGCTTTTAGAATATCGTCGCGTCGGGGGTGTAAAATTAATGTCGGAATGCGCATCGGGAACAAAACGCCTTACTCGGAACAGACACCGGGACGTCGATGGGAATCAGACGTCGTCCGCACCCTGTTCACCGACATGAGCGACGCGATAGGGAGAAAATATTCTCCCCACGAAAGGGTTGTGTCTGTGTGTATGGGGTTTTTTTTTTTAATCACTCTTAGTAGTCGAGAAAAAGTGATTTTCAAAACGCTCATTCTTCTTGTCGCGACAGTCGTATATGTATACTATTCGATCGTTAATCATAATTATTACGCGAATGTTAATGACACGTATGCACGCGATTGCAAAATGATGAATTAAACAAATCCCGAAACGTTAGAATAATAACGGACTTGTCCAATGAAAACGTGTAACTGTACTTACGGTTAACTACTTCGGAATACCACTTTAAAGATTTTAGACCTTTCGAGTAAAACGAATGTTATCAAAATATACTAATAAGTTGTTTGTTTCGCGCGAGTTATTTTTAAATTCGATAAAAAAACTATTATTTTCATAAAAATATGCGTCGTATTACGAATTTAAATCAATGATTATAACGTTTAACTTAATTAAGCGTTTCGATTATTATTTTTTCATTAAATCCCGGAAAGTACGAATACTGACGCGGACACTGATTTATGTTGCTAATTAAAATGTTAAACTTGGTTTAATCCAACGATAATTCGAGTAAATGGCGAATATTTTATCGAATATAATATTGAAATTAGAGTTGTATTAGATTATTCATGGTGGGATAATTGTTTGTTCGAGTTTTTCTGTTTTTTTTTTTAACGAATACGCGAGTTTTCAATTAGAAATTTCGCCAAGCAAAATTTACTTTTACCTGAAAGTAAACAAGTTATAAAAAACCAATTGATTTTGCAAACATACAATTTACGTATTACGTAGTATAGTTCTATAAACGTAACAGGGTTTATTTTCTGCGCGCGTTTATAGTCGTTGTCGTCAAATATTCAAATAACTCCGTTCAGAATTAATATTATCGTTTACGCGAAACGGCCGTCGAAGTACAAGCCGATAATAAAACGTCATCGTATTAGTTTTGAATTTTGATAATAATTACCCTACACAGAGCTTAACAATATACTAAGTTATCTTAATTGCCTACGCCGTAAATATTACGTATAAATTACTACATCAATAACCAACGTCTTTGGTCATAGTGAGTACACTCTAATGTTTAAACAAAATTATAAGTTTTTAATTGACGGCAACTTTTATTTAAACGTGTTAATCGTTTGAAGTATTTAAGTATTACTAAATTTTGTTTGTTTATTCGAATAATATTTTAAGCAATAAATTATTTTGCACAACTTGTACTCAAAGTTTTCGTCATTTAATAATTGTCATAACGTTTTCATATTTTATCAATAACTTTTGCCACGAATCGAGAAAATCGAAGCCGTTCATTCATTAAAGATATAAAAAATCGTAATCATTTTATACGTTACTTTCGTTTTTTCGAACATTTTTCCTTAACGTTTTTACTCGTTACGTTCGAACAATTGACCGCAATTTATAGCGTTGATAAAAAATACACAAACGTCTTTGTGACGAAATACCGAAGGTACGAAAAAGAAATTACGTATTATCGTATACAGTAAATTAATTATTTATATCGCGAATGTGTACGAAAATATCAGCCGTGGTCTGACGAATTGATTTTTGTAAACTATCGAAATGATGGAATGAAATATTGGACGAGAATAAACGAACACAAAAACATCAGACGATGTAATCGTTTTCTTTTCTTTTTAGAAGGAATCGCAAAAGTTAAAAAAAACACATACCGTAAATATCTCAATTTATCAATAGTTAAAACTTTCGGAAAATATCGAAGCGTTACGAATTTTAGAAACATTAACGTAATGAAATCCAATATATGAGATTAAAAAAAAAAAATGTAATACGAGTATCATATTTACCTTGACGTCATCCACGGTGTTATTTTACAATGTATGTTTTTTTTAATCAAGTAATTCGACGGAATGTTTTCTTACCGTGAACAGATATAATTTGCGAAAATAACGTTTCGAACAATATAAATTTCACGAATAATTTGCATTTTATATTTCAGAACGTCGGGAGGATTTCATTTTTACATGTTAATGAATATTAGAATAAAACTGAACGTAGTAATATAATATGTTACGGGATCACTGTCCTAATTAACACGAACCCGCGGGCTCAATGACGTGTCTAGCGGGTAGGCTTGACAAGCCCGTACTCACCCTGTTTTACTTAAATAATTATGAAAATACGAATTTCAGTACATGAATGAAACTAACGCAACGAACGAAATATGACGATAATAAAATTATTTTTATTTTACAACATCTCTGAATTATATAACTTTCGAAGGGCTGCAAATTTGACGAATCTTAAATTCATAACGATACACTTATAAAATGCTCTAAATTTTTATCGATACGTTGGCAAAAATTTTTTTTAAACTTTGTTCAAATTTTTAAATTTTTAAATAAGACCGAATAATTACAGTTGTTCATAATTTATCTATTTGGGAAAAACGCTATTGCCAATGTTTGTTACGAACCCACGTAACTTACTCATTGTTGACTGTTTCTACGTATTTTTTATTTATTTATTTTTATAGTCGTGTAGTAACTGAAATATCTCGAAATTATTAATATTTAAATCCAATATTAGAAATGGCGCCTTAAAATGTACGATAACTTGCTTAACTATTTAAGAAATTCGTAATAGAATATATTATTTGCTGGTTCGAAAAATACACGAAACAAATAATTCTAAAAATAAATACATATTGCGTCGAAATCTCAGCCAACCTATGCAAAAATAATTACGCGTTTTTTTATAGAATGTATAAATAAGTTTCGTTTTTATTTTATCGATTTTACAATTAGGCGATACATTTCAACAAACACTTTCTTTCTAAAACATAAATTGTACCTATAAATTTGCTAATTCTAATTTTTTTATGATCACGTCCTTCTGTCGGTCTATACGACAAGATGTAAAAAGTTCTGTCAATAAAATTTTTTAAAATATATAATACTTCAACTTTTATGACCAATAGAAAATGAAAGGAGAAAAACCAATACAAATTTACATATAAAATGTATAACGTTACACCAAACGTTTGTCACAACATAATATTATCTTTTACATAAAAGATGACTTTAATCTATCTACATAATCAATATTTAATACATCGACCTTTTACTTTTTGTATATATATAAATTAATAATATAAAAATGTTCTTTGAAAAAAAACAATATTTTGAACGAGTTTCTTCCGTAGACCTTTTTGTATAAAAATTAATTCGATTTGACTGTAATTAGTATTAAAAAACATTTTTATCTTTTCTGTACGAATATTCTAAATATAATATTATTTTTTCAATAAAAATATTTTATTATTATTATTACGATTATATTATTAAACTAATTTCAAATGTATTGAAAAACTGTAATCACATTCTTCTTTGGATTTCATTATATTTGGATTATTTGTTTGAAAACGTTTCAATTCATACCGATTTACGGAATGTGTATTTTAAATTCATAGTGTTCAAATAATAACGATTCGTCGTAGGAATTTGTTTAGATATTTTCTCGATTTTAAAATTTTTACGATATTATTTATATTCTATTTAAATTATATTTAACCTATTTTTTACATCTTAAAAATAATCGTTTGCTCTAGATATAAGTATAAATATATTTAATTATATAATTTATATTTTAAAAATTTTGTATTTTATTTATTTGTTTTTGGACATTTATCAAAATGTCCAACTATTTGAAATTTAAATTCTATTATTTTTTATCGAATTAAGTTTGCGATTCTTTTCTTTCATTGTATTTGGTATATTTTTACCATAAAAATTTTTCTGATTTCAGATATTTCGTATTATTTGTTTTTAAATTCGCTCTAATTTACGTTATTTACTAGTCATTTATAACGTTTTTTTAGGGCATTTAAATTCTGAATCTTGACTAATATTGTTTTTGAACTCAACTTTGCAAATTAAAATGCATTAATTTTGAAAACTACGTGAAATAAATCTCTATGATTTCATGTATATTCCGGATAATATAAGTTTCGTTAAAATATACTCACGGAATGTGCTTTTAATTATGCATATAACATGGTTGTGTCAATAGAAACACATTATGTGCGTGTAACAATACATAATGTAACATTGTGGCGTTTATATAATATATAAAATATATTATGTATTCAAATTTACGTCTATTATGATAATGAATTGTATGT
This sequence comes from Geopemphigus sp. TES_GeoC_2020, assembly GCA_025469175.1. Taxonomy (NCBI): domain Eukaryota; kingdom Metazoa; phylum Arthropoda; class Insecta; order Hemiptera; family Aphididae; genus Geopemphigus; species Geopemphigus sp. TES_GeoC_2020. The sequence goes on along the minus strand of JAIPRN010000339.1, from coordinate 89,065 downwards.
ATTGTGCCCTATTCATCGATGACGAATTATATTTTATATATTCCATACGAACAAAAGATGTTGTTCTGTCGGAAAATCGTATTTCAACAATACCAAATGTTTTTTTTAAATCTATTTAACATTGAATTTAAATTTGTTTATGTATATCCGATCTCTTTTATCGAAGTCAAATTGCGTGTTTTCACACTCTGCGGAGATTACGTTTTTTTTACTTAATTCCCATATACATATCTGGACTCCAAAATGTTAAGAAAAATTGAAATTTGTATACACTACTATGTCGAATAGCTATTTATGAACCACGATCGATATAACGATAAATTGTTTATCGTCTATGAACACGTGTAACGTTATTTTATTGTGTACCTAAAATTAATTATGCCTTATGTTTTTATTTATTTAGATTAACGAATCAAATCACGTTAATTGTAAAAATAAAGATAAACGTTAAACAATTATTTTAAAATAAAAAACACAAAAATATCTATAACGTTCAACACAATATGTCGATAAACGTATAATATTTTTGTACGTTAAACATAATTTATAAATTCAAATATAATCCCCGGTCTGATATTGATAATAAAACGATTTATATGAAACGAAGTACAATTGCTTCACTTAAGAAGATATAAATTACAAAGATAATTTTAATATAATATCTGGCGTACTTATTCAAGTAGCACGTGACAATTGTAAACAGTCAGTAATCCTTTTTATTGTTTGAATAATATTAATATTTGAAGAGCTTAATATTTGTCTCTTTGAAATTTTTCAAAATAAATTTTCTCAAATACAATACCATTATTGTTATTATTATCTTTTGCCGAGGGACATTATAAAGTTTAATATATATAACAAGTATAGAAATTACTAATCTATTTTTTCTTTTTTTTGTAATTAAGTATTAAATAATAGTTAACCGGTCGTTTTAATTTAAAACTTCTCATCCGCGACAAAGAGTTTGTCGTTCGCAAATCGTGCCCTAATGAACCAATATTAACTTCCTAAACAACTCGAAACGAACGTATGAAATTGATATTTTCAAACGAAACCATTAATAAATTCCGAGTAATCCGTCGTCGGGAAACTCGAATATGTTAATGTTAGAACGGCGTTCGGACATTTCCATAATATATACGATTAGACCCTTCGTTTAGTGAATTACAACGAAGCGTATGCTCTTTTTCGGCGCGCGACGAGCGGCGACCAAAGCGGTCAGATGACATTTGTGTACATTAACATAAAACAGCCGAGCGCACGAAAACGGTTAAAGGCCGAAAAAAATGAAACCCCAAAAACAATACAAAACGGGGGAGAGAAGACCGAAAAAAATCGTGTTTTCCCGTTTTGGCGAAATAATACAATTATATTATTTTTGTTCGACACGAGCGTACGCATATATGTACCTAAACTATACTTACGCGTACACCCTCCCGCGGGAACAGACACGTGGCGCGTTGAACGGACGACTACAAATACGTGAGCGTATTTGCCATTATTATCGATCTCTATCTTTCATTCTTTGTCTCTTTACATACTTACTCTCTGTCTCTCTTTCTCCCTTTCTCTTTTACTCTTTCTCTCTCTCTCTCACTTCACTTCACTATCCATATCTCGCTCAACCCCTGAGTGCACGTTTCCCAATTTCTGTCGATGACAACGGGGCTTCGACCGCAAAGGCCGCGGATTATTGTTATTATTGTTGTCCGGACGATATCCAACGACGATGACGACACGTCATTACGTTTATATTATTGTAATTATTTGCACGTGTACTTAAGTCGTTTTTCGGAAAAAAAAACCGTTTGTCGATACCGGAGGCTTACTGGGAACTAATCAGTCGGTGCGGATGACAATTTTAACGGGTTTTTACTTTTAAACGCTTAGTATTCGGGGAATATTCGACGGATTCGAAAAATCCGGTAAAAATATATCGTTTTAAATAAAGCGCGTGAGACATAAAAGTAATTGATTTCCGGTTGAAAATCGAATGTCGGTTAAGTCACGACGGACGAGGGACAGGGAAGAGGGCTTGTAAAAGTATTCGAATTATGAACAAAGAATATAGAATGAGCGAAACAAATCGTTCGTATTTCTCGAGAAGCAACCCGGGTCTTGATAAAAATATAGGTACATGCTCCGGTATAGTGCAGTTATGGTGTTATCACGATCGACCGAGGTTTCGCGGGTAATTAGTATGTAAAAGACGGTCGCGTGCTACTCGCATTATACAAGCCGTCCGAATAGTTTCTCGTAGTCTCTCACAGTACCCGTCATTTATCCAGCGTGACCTCGAACTTTATATAGATATAACACGCACACACCTGTGCATACTCGTTATTTCGGTACGCGTGCCTGAGATATTATTTACGAAATTGACGCGAGTGGAGGTTATTCTTCGCTTTGGAGAACCAAGTAGAGGGACAAGAAGAGACGCGAAACTTCGGAGTAGTCGCTGAATTTTTACCGACATTGCCGTTGTAATAACGGGCAAATAATATATGGCTAGACGCATATGACCAACATTAACGTTTCATACGTAGACCAAGCATAGATAATATATGTATCCAAGTAATACGCCAGGCTGACAGAATCTAATATGACTTTGAAATTGTACTTCACGTTTGGACGCGTCAATCAAATGACCAAATTATTTTCCGATACGTCAATTTGTATATTGGATTAAATTGGGAAAATTTTTGGAAAAATCTATTTGATATACTGAATCATTTCAATAGTTTCACGAATTTCGCCGAGAGTAAAAATAACGAGGCACGTTTACGAACAAAAATGGAAACGTAATCTTAGGTAAAAAACTTTTGTTTACTTTGATTCGAAAACGTGTTCGTGCATATTTCTTTTTCTTTCTACATTAATTAAGTCCTTTAACGGTGCCGAAGTGGCGCATTTCTCATTAAAATACCATAAATTGTAAAAGAATTGATTCAAAACCAGTGAAATTGTTCAAACTTCCTTTCGAACGTATAGCTCTATATACGTCGTTGTCAATATTTTTACTTTTTCAGCGTTGTTTATTGGTGTATATATATATATATTTATTTATAGTGAAGATTTTGTGCTTCACTTCATCTCCGGTTGGAAATTTCATTCGAAAACTTCGCGACGAAATTACGGCTGCTAAAACCGTTTTTAGTTCCTCTGTTTTTGCTCGTGCTTGTATTGCTCCGCGTCCACCCGAACGTTTAAGTGTTACACATGTTCGTATAATAATACGGTATATACTCGTGTGTATGTATATATGTAGCCATATGGGTTTTTTATTTTTTTTATATATATATATTATATAGATATAAAATGTATATGTATTATCCGACTGAATAGCTTTGGAACCGATTAACGTTGGAATTGCCCGGAAATGAATTACGTTTTATTTATTTATTTGTTCTCTTTTCGGTTTTTACCAATTCGGTTGATAAAATGTTTCCGTCCATCCTTACGATACATAATTATTGTTGCAATACAATTTGAAACGGGAATAAATAAAACATGAAATAATACATTTGACATACCGATAATTTGAATTCGACGAATCGTTTTAAGCGATGTTTTTTTATAAATTATGTTTTTTTATTGTATTTGGTTCCGCTATTTTTAGAACGTCGATACGATTATTTTCATATTTTTGTTATATTTTCAATTCGAAAATTTAGAAACTATAAACGTTTTCAAAATGTAAAAATATACAGTTTTTTTTGTACTAGAAACGCATTTCCTTTTTTATGACGCATTGTTCCAAAACTATTTTATGATAAAATTGATTTTGAGAAACGTAATAAGCGAAATGTAAATAAATAGTTGACCTTCCCGAAAAATTCGTAAACCATTACGAAATTCGCCTTTTAACTATCGATAATTAATCCGTTGTAATATACATTTTTATTTATATCCGAACTTATTACGTAATTAAAATATACGATAGCAATTAGTGTATTCTGAATACGTTAGTCATAAATTCGTTGTTCGTCAAGAATGGTTTAAACATTTTCGTTCCTTTAAGAATGTTAAACGTGTACGATTTTCTTATATCGCGAGTCAGCCGGCCATCGTCCATTACCGTCTATTTTTTATTTAATCAATATTACCGACATGCCGAGTTATAATACGGGTATTCGGTTTAAATTAGATTACGCGTCTTTATTGGGCTCTGAAATGTGATGCCTTTGCGTTCCTTTTTTCTAATGCTTTTATACGATGCTCGTCTTTATATAAATTTGATTTATGTCACGTAGAATTCTACGGCACGAAATTATTTTGCATTTTTTCGATAATTTTCGCCATAAATGTAAGGTCGTTCGATAGGATGTTTAGCGCATTTTAAGGATTTTTTATTTTGTGCGAGTTTTATTTCTGTTTTTCCAGTTTTAACTTTGACTACAATTACGTATTATGTTGTAATATTTAAAAAAAGTAACGGCGTTTAGTCCAATTCTAAATAAAAACTATAATTATATTTGTAAATATATAAATATAAGGGTTACAATAACGTTTACCGATTTAAAAACTGAAACTCTCACGGTATCATTAAAAATAATTTATTTTGAAAATCTTACGCCGAGCGCAATATTGTGTTCCTATGTTACTCGTGTAGTAGTTTATATTATCTTCACGCTAATCGTTCAATTACAAAATAAGATATCTCAATACCAACTCCGTTAAAATATGTGCGCTAGAGAGAGAAAACAGACACGCTGACTTAAAAAAGTTTTCACACGTAGCGTATATAATTTTCAGCAAATTTTCGACACCGTTATTTCTGATAAGAAATATAACGTATATAATGTACTAGTACACGTACATCTATTAGCATAAATTATTTGAATTCGTATTGAAAATATTTGAACTAACTTTTTTTTATTTAAAATAGGTACTACACTATAAAAAGGAATATTCCTAGCCGAAAAAGAACAGTTTATCGCACTGTAATTTATATTTATATACAGACGTGTATTCAGAAAGAAGTTAAATCTTATAGACTGATTTGGGTAGTAAAAATTCCATTTCAGATGTTCGAGTAATTTTTCGTAAAAATGTTTTTTCATGATTTTAGCTTCTCAGCACATGCAATCAATAATTATTCCGTCTAAAAGCGTACATACTTACGGACGAATAGTCTTTTTTTACCATTACATCACTGAAAGTACCTCCCGATAAACAACTACATCCGTTCATATATTAAATGTTTCTAACTCCCTCAAGGAATCGTTTCTAACCACCCACTGGTCCCCGGAGGTTTCATTAATAAATTAAGGAGTTTCGTTATTTACTCGAATTGATTGTCAGTGGCTTTTGTTTGTTGTGTCCGATTTTCGCGAGGAATCCAATTTGTCGTCTCGGCCGTTAAAACGAATCCTGGCGTGCGTCAGGCTTATATACGAGAGTTATAAAGGCAACAAAAACAATACCTTTGTCCTTTGCGTTGGATTTGTGCCAAACAAATAGAGTGTTTCGATCATTTCCCTTATTTTAATAGGCACTCGGCCGCGCGTAGTTGAATTTCCTAAGTAAAACATAATGCGTTTTTACACGACTGGAATTGGCGCCACGCTCGCCAATTCAATTTACAGTATTCGTGTGATAATACAATTTTAGATTATCGTTTAACGTAACATAAAACGTGGACGTGACTTGAATACGTATACCATCGTATACGACGACGAAAATCGTCGATACATTTATTATTTTCGTGTTACTCAAAAGCGACGAAATGCGTTTACCGACAGATTTCTAAATGACGGGACGTCTCTCGTAGAAATCAAAAATATTATTTCGTACAGTTCTTCTTGTTCGTGTGTGTATACGTATTGTTTGGCTAAAATGCGTTAACATTTGTACGATTTTTTAAAAGGAATCGTAGTTACATTCTGTTAAAACAAAAACTCCAACGAAACATTAATTTATCTGAAATGTACGTAAATTACAAACGCGGTCGTGAAAATAAATTATTAATCAGGATTTCGAACGTTTATTGTTTTTTTGGGTTTTGATTCTTTAACTTTTTCGTTCGTTTTTTTCAAACACCGAGCAAAAATATGAATATTCGAAATAATAACAAATCAATAACGCTATTTTACTTAATTAATTAAAATTAAATTAGAGCAACTTTGAATTTTTAATTACGAAACATATTTACGCATTGGGAAACGTTAAGATTATTTACGATCAAATTTTATCTATTTGGACTAATTACAATTGGAACGTTAATTTATTTCTGTATATAACGATAATTTTATGTTTCGATAATATTAATTAGAATGTGTTAATATATAAAACATAACCGAATAATCTTAGAACTTTTATCGCATTAATGTTAAAACAGAAATATGAGACGGTTTTACTATACGTATTATTTGAATCTCGTTTTTTCTTGAAATTAAATAACGCCAAACAAATGTTCGGATTTTTCGTGTCGTTAATTAATTGGAAAACAAAAACGAAATATGTTATTCGTATACTTTTAGAACAAAACGCGTGTTTTGGAACGTACGCAGTTTTCGAAAAATCGATGTATCGAATCGCTAGTGTTTTAATGATAATACATTCGCGTGATTATTGTAAATCGATTCAGGCCACATATTACAGTGGCACGGAATCGCGTGTGTATCGCCCAAATCACGATGGACATTTATAATTCAACCTTATCTGTATTTCGATAGGATCGACCACTGCCCAAGTACGTAACCGATAACACTATTAATAATAGAACGTAACGTTACGTTTAATTTAATCGCCCGATATTAATCGACGTGATTTTTAAACGAATTTGGATCCGTTTTAATACTGGGCTTTCCAATCGTATTCGTCGTCTTTATATTTATTGCGCGTTGTTATTTTCGGCGCGAGTCCGTTACCGTGTAAACCAATAAACGGATCCGAGAACAAAAATAATTAAATAACTACTCAGATCTTACGGGTGACAGCGTTTTGAGCGACCGGCGAGAATTATCCGTCCGGTGTTCCGACTTTTGCGATGTCGGGCGCGCATTGTGTTTGAAATGTGTAAATTTTATTAATCTGAAGAGCCCCGACGCCGAGGCATTTGCACTTTTCGAGCGACGTGTATCCGCACTCGACGTTTGGGCTTCGTTCTCGAGGCGAATCGCGAACCCGTGAAATATTTAATCGGTTAAAAGCCACCGACGACGGCTGTCAACTTCTCGGCAACGACGAATACATAATTAATATTTTTTTGTAGCGCGCATCCATTATTCCCCCTTTTGTTATTATTATTATTATATATATGTATTTTTTTTTGAAGTTTTCTCCTTTCGCTTTTCACAGCCCCCCCCGCCATTTTACCCGCTTATCCGATCTTTCCATTACGGATGACCCGATTTCAAAACGGTGTTTTTTCGAGATTACTTCTTCTAACAAAAAAAAAAAAATAACCAACAGCAAAAAAATAATAATAACCTCGATTTATAAGTCCGTTGTTACTAAACATATAATAGAGATTGTTTGCTAATAACAAAGAGAAAAATACCTACTACAGCGTCCACGTTCGTAAAAAAAAATAACAAACAATTTAAACGACTTTTTTGTTTAAATAAGTACACTTTTCATTTCAATTCGATTAAAATGCTCTTTTCACATGGCGCGACATTCGAATTACGATTTAAGTCAGTAATCGAACGTGAATCATACACAGGGCGTTGTACATATTTCCACAGTTACATAGGTAAAAATGGAAATTACACTAACGCTAATCGTTGTCACGAAATGAGAGAACCCAACTTTGATCAGTATCGATATGATGCGCATACGTTGGATGTCGAAAATCATTTTTTATCCACTTTTTACGTTTTTGGACAACCGTTGAAATTCGTTTCGGTAAAACGACAAGATATTAATCGCTTACGAAAGTACATTATATAATACCGTGGTATAAAAATACATTTTTCTATCTCCCCTCCCTCTCCGACAAATCAAGTGTTTCTACAAAAGCATTTTTTCGATTATGTGTACTCCACGGAAGTTTCATGGGTCACCGACTTTTTCCGCAAATGGTTTCGGAGAAACTATGTCCTCCAACTTCCGAACAATCGTATATCACGTGTAAACTTTTTAACGATCCAAGCTGGATGGCCGGTTTCCAACGGGCTTTCGAATTTTTGAAATTTTTCGTTATTTTTCGGTTGTCGATACTTTTACGCGGAATACCAGTTGGCGAAATTTTTCACTTGTCAAGGGTGACGAATATCAGTAAAGATTCTCAGGACCTATAACGGCATAAAATGATAGTGGCGGGAAAGTCATAACCCATTACCGGTTTTTCTATTCATACGTGTACTCACGATATGTACATTATATTATGACGAATCGATTAAAAAATATCTGGCGTCGTAATTTTATGTTTATTACTCCGTAATATTTCCTTCGATTACTTATTGCCGAAGTATTCCGCTATCGGTAAATATTTTTCCAACAATAGACGTGTATGTTAATATAGTAAAAAAGCCATAAAGTCGACGCGATATAACGTTGAAAAAAATGGTTTTTCGTTAGAATCTCGAAAAATATTCATTTCGAATTTACACTTGTACCGCGTTATAACGAAGAGAATACTATCGACAAGTAATTTTCGGTGCATTTCAACTGCTTAGAGGCAATTTGTAACGGAACGGATTAACGCGTAACAATAAAAATTATCCGTTACTGACCGTAACTTCACTACGCGGCGTTGTTACGAGTCGGGCGTTTTCCTCGAGCGATTGGTTGGTTTCCGATTTTCTAGCGCTGATAAAATATTCGCGGGAATATTCGGTCAAACGAACGCAATATCAGAAAAATAGTTTATTATTTATTCGCCCCCGTAATCATACGAGGTACGTGCACGTACGTGCCAATGGGCATATAAAAACGCATTTTGCCGGGATAAAGGCGAAAAAAATGACGAAAACGTTCGCGTAAATGACGCGAAAACACTACACGTATACGCGACACTCGTCGTGACATAGCGTGTGTGTTGTTTCATACATACGCACGCATAAATGTAACTCGTCGTTATTGCCATATTCACGTGTTCCGAGCCGGTAGGTAAACGCGAGAAAGTAACGTACCCTAGTCGTCGACTACATAGTAGTCGTGATACCCTCGTGGTCCCCGTCCTACGAGTACTTTTTCCTCTACCAACCTTCTCGTCAAAACACGTTCTAGTGGATATATATATATATACACACACACACGAACGGGCATTCGCTATCCACTACAACACGTACATCGTACACACACACATACACACACACACACACCGGCCCGTATTTAATATACACTCGCGCCGGCGTGTATAATAATAAGTGCGAGGACAATGTGAGAGGGCCGTCGGCGAACGACGTTAATTTAAAAGTACTCCCGCCAGCTGCTGCTGAAATGCGCTTCGGAAGTTGCAGTCATACGCGTATACTTAAAATATTATATATATATATGTGCACGCGATGGTCGTGTTGAAACGCGCCCGCCACTCAGTTTGCCACTTGACCGGCGAAGCGAGACTCCCGTTGTATATTTGCTGTAAATTAAAAATGTCTAAATAAAAATGACACCGACCAAAATAGACTTCTACGTGATTTTTCTTTTTCCTTTTATTTCGGACTAAAAGGAAAATCCCACCGCGTTTTCGAGATCGACGTGAAATTGCGTACAACAATCACGTAACCCGCGGCGTCTCATTGGCAGCACTCCTGAAATTCACGATATTCGCAGTTGGACTCGTGGACATTTGAATATGTCGGATTTTATTTTATTTTACGTTTGATTACCGTCTACCGACGGTTTTGGCGAAATTGCCAAACTTGGCCGCAACTGAAAGAAACCGTTCGAGTATCGCTTGAAAATTCAAACGTATTCGATTTTCTTCAATCGAAAAATCCTATATTTCTATATAAAATTTACGTTTATAATAAATTCGACATATATAATAAAGTCTACAACGTATATTAATGCCATTATCGCGTTATTGTGTACATACGTTCAAATATGTAAATAATATATTCATTGTTTATACTACTAAATCAATAACGCACGTTGTTATTACGTTTGATTATGAACGTATAAAATACGTATTTATGTATAATATGTACGTAATGGATTACGTCCGAATTGAAATAATATGAACGAAAAGCGTCTAAATATGGATTAACGGAAATGTTGAAAAGCGTTTACTTTAACGTATGTAGAACAAGACTGTAACTGTAATTCGAAATTTCGTTTCCAAAATTCTAATGTACGGTACGAAATCGGATTTCGAAATATTTTTCCCCGGTAAGCCCGACGCGGCGCTGTTCGTATACGCGTAAGTTTTATATTCAAAGCGTAACACCCGATCGGTCATTCGGATACGCATTATGTAATCGCACTGTCGAGAATTTTCGCTATCGACGTTACGCGCACAGTTTGTGCGGAGAAAGCGTTCTCGACATTATTATTACATTCCCTTTTTGGGAAACCCATCGGAAATCGTGCCTTGTTTTGGCTTTAATGCATCGCGCCCGCGCGAGCATAACGGACGACAGAAACAAAATGTAAACGATTTTTCCGTTTTTAGACGTGTCCTGCGGTCGGGCGCCACGGATCGTCGAACATCCCACAGACACAGCGGTCGAGCTACACGAACCGGCCACGTTGAACTGCAAGTCCGAGGGTCAACCGCAGCCCGACATCCGATGGTACAGGGACGGGCGTCCAGTGGACGCGGCTAGCAGCGTACGCAAAGCCCTTCTCCCGGACGGTTCGCTGCTGTTTTTGGAGGCGTCACAGGGTAAACGAGACTCCGACTCCGGCACGTACTGGTGCATCGCGTCAAATGCGTTCGGCGAAGCTATCAGCAGAAAAGCCAATCTAGTCGTCAAATGTAAGTACAAAAATATTGTAGTTCGTTTAGCGCCGTTATTGGCGTTTATTAACGTTTTTTATTTTTTCGTAACGTTCAACGTTCCGTTTCGGTTTTCGAATCGAATTTCGTCACTTTAAATAATACTCGACGGTGTAAATAATTACGTTATCGTTTTTTGGCCGAAAACCGTCGAAGTATTTCCGGCTAGTTTAAATAGTAAACCATAAATCGTTTTCGCCACGCGAGTCAAGTCTGTAAGTAACAGATGAAATTTCGAATAATCGGTTAGGTACTTTTGGTCCGTTATCTTACCAGGGATTTCTATATAGAACGGTTTTTTGTATTTGAACGCCTACGGATATATAGTAACGTGCGTGGCGCGATGGAATCATTAATCAAAGAGCGGACGCTCGCCACGAAGGGGGAAGAAAAGAAAGGAATTACGTTCGAAACTTTAACGATTTAATCGATTCAATATTGTTTCAAAGTTTTTCACGAGCAAACTCTTTGACACTTTTTCCTCTTAACACTAATCCGTTTCCGGCATTGTTGCGGCGATTTCGGTTTTGCGCACCTATATATATATATTATATTATATATACAGTGGAACGCATAGCGGGGGATTTCAGGAAATCGTGCTCGAGTATTATTGTAAAACGTTTTCCGTGTCCGTCGCATATTGCACTTAATTAACGTTGATCAAGCACTTTATTGTCGGCGGAAATTAAACTCGAAATATTCGATACATTTTACACCTCGTCGTCTCTCGTCCAACCGTAATTTGAATAGGTCCACTTATAATAATTATTCCAACCCTACGTTATAATAACGGCGTCCGTGGTTCGAACAGTTTTTATACGTTTCGATATAAAATAAAAATAATAATTAATATTCCGAATAAAATGCCCGTTCTAATAATTAATTAAATCGCTAGTTTCTTTATTTCGTACGGTACGTTGTTTTTCAAGATTAAAGATAACGTATACGCTATAATTTTCTCGCTCGCGAACGCAATACAATAGTCGTCTTATAGCAGCTGTTGTTGTTGATTTCAACAACAGTTACAGTCGGACGATTCCAATGTCAATTTAACGCTAAACAAAAACCCGAAAATAGTATAACTTGTAACGTTAAAGTCTACACCGTTAGTAAGAGGATGGATTGTAAATGAACGCGATAGTAACTGATAATTATCTTAGGTCAAAATTAATTATCGTTAAAAAAATAAAAACCGCCTACCACTAATCGTAAATTCGTTACACAAAACAAACGTCTAGCAACGATAAATCGAAATATATTACGTTCCCTATGAACGAATAACATCTTTTCTTTTGCCCGTAAACCCATTTACGGTTTGATTTTCACACGCAAACATAAATGACACGCTTAAACCTATTTTCGACGACGTTGACTTAAAGGAATTAGAGTGCAGGAAATTGCTATAAATGTAGAGAAAATAAACATTTATAAAACGGTAAACGTTTCGCGAGATTTCACAAATATCGTATTATTGACGGGGAAATATTAATGGCGAAACGTCGTAGGGGGACGTGGAGATTTTAACGAGTGCTAGTAATTTATAAAAATCGCCTTTACGTCCAAGGATGTAGCGTTGAAATAAAAAATATGTATTCGAATGCGAATAATAATACGCTACAGTATCGTGATTCTAATATGAAAATTGTCGAGTGAATGGCTAAAAAAATGTATACAACAATAATAACCGTTATTCGATTTAAGCGAAAAAGGATTTTTATGTGTATGTTTCCAGAGATAAATAGCTACGCAAATGGATAGTAGGGACGGCGAAAGAAACGCCAATAAAAGAAAAAAACGTATATAAGTATAACGTATAGGAAAAATAAATCGGTTTGAATTCTCTTACGGTTATGAATCGATGAAAATGAAAATTGCCCGTTTAACGTAATGCAAAGTAAAAACGGGCGTTGTACGCGTATTTTAATCGTCACGATCGGGAGAATGTTTAACGCCTCCGTGTATTAGCGAATGACGAACGTTTTCGTTCGTACGAGAGCGTATCTAATAAAACGGGCGATTCGGGCTACGCGCGTCAGCCATTTGTCCGAAGCGAGGTCGAACGATAATAGTACGACGTCGACCTCGCGGCGACGTTTTTCGTTTTTCACCACTGTCATTCACACGTGGTCGCCCGTCACGACTGACCTCTCGTTCGTAGTCGTCGTCGGGTCCCGCCCGTTAATTATCGCGTTTGTTCCGGCACATAAAACGCAGTGGAACCGATCGGCGTGACGACAGTATTGTTGTTACGGCGGCGACGTCATCCCCTATAGTAATGAGCCCTCGTCGGGTCCGGGGACGAAACACCCGGTCGAAAACCGCGTCGATGATTTCCCGCGAATCTGACAGGGTTCCGAATACCGGGAACATATATATATATATATATACGTATATGGACTTTGCGGAAGTTGGTCGATAATTTAATACGCCTACAACACGGCACTTCAGTAAGCGCCCGTGTTTGAATTGACGAAAATTATTTGACGGACCGTGTACGGGTCAATACGGGACCGAACGTCGGTATTAAACGTATAAGGAGGGGTTCGTCGAAGCGCAAAACAAACGGCCCGGAGGCCGTTTTACTTTTTAGACACCGGGGCGAGTCCGAATGAATATTGCGGATGGTCTCTTGTTTTCTTTCGTCCGTCTGTTCGCGCGGCGTGGTTAGGTTAGGGGCGAAAAAGACAAACAGTGCCGGGCAAACGGTGTTGTTTGCTGTTCCTTCGGGGCGAGGGATGGATGGGAAACGAACTCTACAAAAGCGAAAGACTTTCGGTAACCGTCGGACTTTGTACGTGATCGGGCGTGCTCGAATTATTGACGGACGCGAACAGGACACCCGTGGCTCGGGCGAAACAAAAGGGTAGCGTACGGAAAACTGCGGAACGGAAACAATTGAGGTTACGGAACTGGAAACGACGCGTCGAATGTAAAAATTTTAACGAATATTAATAATAATTTTCGTGTTTTTATCGCGTAAGAATTGTCGGCGATTCGGACGAATGATGAACGCGAGTAGTAGTAAGACGGTACCAAGGCCTCAACGATTTTCGACCCGACGATTATTTTGAACTTTTATCAAATATATTCCGTTCTATAGACGTTGCGGTATATGTTTAGTTGATTGACGTCGGTTGATCGAGTATACCAGAAATTAAAAGGAAATGCGTGCGAACGCGACAGATTTTGATGTGATCCACGCGTGTTTATATATATATATATTATAAGACACGAAACGGAAAAATAAGTGCGATGCGTATGGCGACCGAAGAAGTTGGAGATAAAAAATAAAAATAAAATGGTAGTGCCGATACAGAGAAACGCTTTCTGCCGAGGTACACCTCTACATACCGCCGCCGCCGCTGTTCCCGCAAACAAATTCAATCCATTATCGTACCGATTGGATTCCGTTGTCATTTTCTCTTCGACAGCCGATTTTTCTCGTCTTTCTAGAGTTCGTGTATATACACTCCAGCACATACACACCCAGACAATGATATTACATTATGCGTTTTAGTTTTGTCGCCCGAAAAGAAAAACCGTTCGTGAATTATTGCTCTTATTGAAAAACGTTCGTCGAGACGGTAAAATTGACTGTCGAGTTTTGTATACATACATATATACACGGTCGTTTTTGGAGAAAAAATATATGAACAACGAACGTGGACGTGCAAATAAGGGTGTTAATTACTTAAAAGTTATCGACAGATTAAAGATTTTGTTAGAATCCGACTGTACTCTACAAAGACGTATTATTTAGTGTTAATTTTCTATTCGGCCTGTGTACCCTTTTACCTATATTGGAAATAATCTTTAGACGTAGCACCGCTTTTAGATAAAAATTTGTATTTGGTTGGTACTTTACTGGACACGTTTTTCGATTTTCATAATTATTTTCTTAAGCGAGCGAAAAAACGAATTCCAAAATAAACCGGGAATATTGTCGACCCGTACGATTTCCAACAAATTTTATTTCGTTATTTCGTTACAATTCCAATAATAATATTTCCGAACGCTCGTCATTTTCGTCGCTTACTTATCGCAATAATAAACATATTCGTTTGTTAGATTTTAAACAAAAACCGTTTCAAAAAAATCCGTTCAATTCCCGACTTTTAAAGTTAGTTTATAACGTTTTCATTTTTTCCGGCGACGAATTGACGTTTGAATACGCGGTTAATATATAATATATACTTGAAGAGTAGCGAAAACACGTCAATAATCGATATTCGTGTGTTTTTCATTTAAGCGATGGGTGGATGATTGTGCCAGCTGTGACGTCAGTATACGTATATAAACACGGTCGTTTTTTAAGACCCGTATATATTCAAACGATAAGCGTATACGCGCAAAATATAGGAATAGTAATTACTTCATAGTTGTTAGGTCGAACATTATAGTTTTTCTTTCGTAGGCAATTCTCGAAGACTACCATTATTTCTATCAGTTTTTCGCCATAAACGAAAAATAAAGAAAATTTCACAGACCGAACGTTTCTTTTACGCGTCTATAAATATTTGGCGACAAATAAAAATCCGTCGCTGAGATCTAAGACAATATATATATATATTATGTACAAAGAGAACGCAAACTGTAAACGTATCGCGTGACTCGTCGGATATTAGCGTCCAATTTCGAACGACGTACGAAGTATTGTCGACCAGACGATGTGGAAACGACTATAATAATAGTCCCGTCGGATAATAGCTTCGCCGACCAAAGGATTATGTACTGCGCGTCGAGAGATTCGTTTTCGCTCGGCGACCGTATCTAAAAAAAGACGACTAAATCGCGTCGCGCCGCTACGGCATAAGTCAGTCGGTGTCGACGTGTACCGTTTTGGCAACTAGATGTGGCCGCTGCCGACCGTGTCTCGTTCGCTTGACATTTTCGTGAATTCGATCGATATATTTTTAGTATTCGGCGTGCAAATGGCGAATCAAAATACTCTCGAGTCGAACATACCGCGTTAAGCTCGAGTGGAAAATATTTAGAATCGTAAAATACGATAAATCATCGGTGCTCTACCAGCGGTGTGCGAACAACACGTTCGTTATTATTCGGTCACAAATTAAAGCATTTTTCGCGCGTTCATTTGAACGAGGTTTTCTTTCCAGCGGTATCTGCAAATATTCAAAACTTCCACGTGCTACTGAAATATATACGTAGGTCGACAACCGTTATGGCGTATATGTATATATATATAATTATATCAATTCGTTCATATATAAGTACATGTGACAATAGTTACTTCGACAAAATGTGTACTATAAATACACGACCAACATGGATAGCTTACGAAATTCGCAAATCATATTATTTTCCGTCCCTACAAAAGTCATTATTTTAATTATTATCGGAGTGCGATCGTAGACTTTTAAAGTATTTATATAAAAAATGAATAAATCCTCGGACAATTTTTAAAATGTTTAATATTTCGTATTTATCGTAATTAGATTATATTCGTTTAGACATCGCGTTAATCAAAATCGTAATTTGAAAAGCATAAAACTTATTTACGCTATTTATTTCTTTATCAATACCTATTATCTAGGTACATACATACTTTTTAACTCGTACGATATATAATAATACGTACATACTTGGGAAATTGGAAAATATTCGTGGTCTCGTGAAGTGTCGTTATAAAACATTTTTTTTTTTTATAAATTACAAATTGTTCAAAACAAAATGTAACTCATTACATCGGGCACGAGTTGTAAACATTTCTCTTCCAGCATAGATCAGTAACGGATCCAGAGTATATTTACCGGAGGTCCATAGATTTCGGCCGATAATAGACAAACAACACGATCAGTCGTCAATAATAATAAACTGAAAAAATTGCGTTACGTAGAGAGGCGATCGCATCCCTAGGCCACCCCTTTGATCCTTTACCGGCCCTGAATATTTTATGTAATATTGTCGGTATAATAATTATTAAAAAGAAAAACAGCGATTATATATTTTTCGTAATTTATTCGTTCGAGTAAACGTAAAATTAAAATCGTAATTTATTATCGTCCCGGAAGAGTACTAAATGTAAATTATAATATTTTACCAAGTATCGCGCGCGTAAAATTAATAGTGACGTAATTAATAAACGTTATTTTCGTTATTATATTCTATGCCTACCGACTTAAAACTAGCGTTATACTAATATCGAGACTTACTCCATATAATGGTAAATCGTTATATAGTTTTAAAGGCAACGTTAAATTTTACTAGACTATTATCGATATCGAATTGTACATTTTCCTCTGTGGTGGATGGTATCACGTATTGGTTTATATCTGGTAATAAAGAAATAAACAATTTAAATATGAAATCAAACCAATTCGTGTTAGCCGAAATATATATATATTATAGTGTAGCGCAATTGTGGCATATCCAGTCGTAATATAAAAAACTTTTTTTTTAAATCGCCGTCACGCGAGTTTTAAACGTTTTCATTGTTTAGTCAATAATCGTAATAATATTATTATTGTACTTCGAGCCAAACGGGTAGTTAATAAAAATAGCAAACATATGACTACGAAATAACGTTTTCTAATTGAGAATTTATTAATAAATCTAGTGGTAGAAAGTTCCTCGCGAATGTCTTATACATTTCGCTTGTAAAGTGAGTGGAATGTAAAAACATCGTTCGAATCGTCAGGTAAAATAATCGTATTTCTCAATAAATCGACACGATTCGGAATCGCGATTTCCGTAGTGCGTCCCGTATATTTCAAATATAAAAAAGCGCGCCACACTATAGCTACGAAGGAATTTTAAATGTTCGAAGAAATAATCCCTAAACGTTCTACGACCGAATATGCGGAATACGTTATTTCTATTCGATTAATCGTTTTAAAATTTCGCGTTAACGGTTAGCGCGTTATTAACGTCGATAGGAAATATACTTATTGTTGAACCAATTATATTATCACATGGATACGTTTTTCGCGTAATAATTTTTTGTCTCGTGTATTTAATCATTCTTATATTATCGCGGCTACTTGGTTTTTGGATCTTCGTTGTATTATTACACGCGTTTTTTAATCACTATACGTAAACGGAATTTTCAAATTTTTCGTAGGTTAATTTTTAACATTTACTCGTGGTATTCGATTTAGTGTGGCTTTACGCTATCCAAGTTTTTCTAAACGAGATATGAAACGGAATAACGAACACCAGAAGTCTAGAGATGTAAATAGTACAGCTCCCGGCGTAAAATATTTGAAGCGCTCGTCATAAAATTAAAACTAATTAAATTATTATGTATAAAACAAAAACGGCGCGTCTTTAAGCGCTGGAATCGTAAACTTTATTGCGCGTTTAATATAACATATATAAACGGCACGTGTATAATAATGCAATTTATATTTGGCTTTTTTAACGTTACGAAGTTTCGCGCGAGGTTTAATTAAAAAAATATTAAAAATAACAACAACAAAAAAAAAACCCCCGAAACGTCGTTTCTGAACGAACGCGAGAATAGTGCACGGAAATTTCGACGGTTATTTCTATTATTAAGCCGAAAATCGAATATACCCCTGTCGTGAAAAACGTCGTCGTGGTAACGTGCAGTTAATGCGTATACGCGCGCGTAACGGTCGTGACAACAGAAGGGGCTGAAATGACTTTTGATCGTCGAACTGGTCGAACGGTTTGCGACATTTACCGAATCCAATTACGATTATTTTTATTATTTTTCAAAAACGAAGTACATTGTCAATATTCCACACGCGTATTATGTAAAAATATTGACAGTAAGTATATATCTAAACGCCAATATTTTACTATACAATTTCGATCGATGTATGTGAACATAAAACGTGATAAAATGAATTCAGACCGAAACCTAAATAACAATAATGAAATCGTGAATTTATTGTCCCACCTGTAGTGACACGAGCGAAATAACAATGGTTTTTCGCGCGCGAATATGTTTAATATATCTACGGAATATTTTAAACACCGCTTCGGCGAATGAATCAGGAATACATGACAATCCATATTGCACTATTTCGTAGTGTCTGGTGCATATCAGAAGTGGCTTCCCGCGACCCATTCGATTTTTCGTTCAAAACACGTGGCTAATACTCCGTAAATCTCGTTATCAATCTACTATAGACAGTATGGATAACAACTTTTAATTTCCTACGTTACAATATCAATTATAATATGTGACGCGCTTCTATGTGCGCTATTTCTACTAATCCTATACATCCATATCAGGCTATTGAGTAATAAGAACATTCGTCGCATACCAATTTTTCCCAAAATCCGAACATACGATATTTTTTAATAATAAACGAGTATTTCCTTTGCGATAATCCAAAACGTCGACGTCACATAGGAGGAGCACCTTTGCCCAAACCCCAAATTACGCTCCCTGACTATAAGCGCAAACAAAGGGGAAACAGTAGAAGTCTCGACCTCTTCCGAATTCCCCTTGTCAAAAAAAAAAAAACGTTTGTTGTTACGATATTATTGTCGAAAAAAATTTGATAAAAGTTATATTAAAACGCGTTATTTTTTTCTTTGTATGTACCTATAAAACGTATAAAAATAAATGTAAAAAACACATCGATAATTTGACCGTTTCGCACGCGCGCGTGTGTGTGTGTGTGTATGTAAAAGTATGGGAAGAGGGTGAGCACTTAATATTATTTCTGAATTCGCTCCCGTTAGGGAATAAATGATAACAAAAACGGGCGTCGTGATGGAACACAATGGAAGCTAGGAGACTGGACGACAATGAGTGAGGAAATATTCGCGGTTGAGGTCGCGTTGTTGCGGGGAAATCGGGAAACCGAGGTCGGCGACGAGTCGTGCAGATGGTAGCGTGTAAAAACCGCGTAAATCATACGCGCCATTCGATTCGGCGGTGACGAGTATGCAAAACGTTCGACCCCGCGGGTCGTTTTCATTTTTTGTTCGTATCTACACCGTTTTTCTGTCGCCCTAATTTACTAGATGACGGTTTTTTCCATCTCGTTCCCCCAAAAATCGCGCACGCGCTTCATATATATATATATATATATATATATGTATTTTGTTATTCGATAAACGAACCTATTTCGCGTCGATAAATGTGATTACTTTTTCCATCCGTACAAGTCGACGTCGAAATATCCGTTCTTTCAATCGAGTTCTAATTTCGTCCGTAGTTATATAATTATATATATATATATATATATACATTATACGCTACGTTATCATTTAATGTAATACGATTCGCCGAGTTTAGGAGTCAACTATGTGGTTAATGCGCTTAAGTGACCTATAATAAAATATGTTTCTTGGCGTAGAAAAAATACGAAAACGTAACGCGTAAAATATGATACGTGATATTTATGGTTGATGTGTTTTTAATAATAGGCTATCGTTAAATAGGGTTTCTTTTATGTAAAGTACGTTGTAAATTTAAAAACGAACAATTTTAATAAATATAACTGCTACGTTTATATTTGCGCGTAATAAGCTACTTTTCACTGTGCGAAAGATATATCGAAATCGCGATTTATCGAGTTAATAATTTCAATTCGTGTTCCAGTTGACTTGGGAAATGTTTAATTTCGATGTTTCATAAGGTTTATACAATTATAACCTCACCCTCCTTGGGGCGAAAGTAACTACGTAGCACAAACGTACATCCTTAAAGGCGTGTCACGTCCTCGTTTGTCGTCTTCGTTTAGTTAACGGACAACGTGGCGTCGAAGTTGTATTTTGAGTTTTAAAGTGTAATTATACCATAATCTTATCGGCATTTTTACTTTCGATTCTTTAAACGTCGTTATGAACAAGACAAAAAACGTCTAAAGGCCCTTTTGAAAAACCCGATTAGTGACTGTCACAGTGCCAAGTAGACATACCGACCTCAGGTCAGCTAGCGTATAATATCCGACTATCTTATTATTTCTCGTGTATCGCGTAAAATGTATCGGCGGAAGTGAACGTATATTTTCTATATCATATTTCCGTTCGTCAGACGTATAAACGTCTAGCTCGGAGAAGAGCCTACACGCCGCGGGTCGTTCTCGCTCGACCGAGTTCGATTTACATAAATTTAAAGGACGCGCGCGCATATGGCGTCCGATTAAAGAGCTTTTGGTTAGTCATAAATCATACGTCCATTTCGTTTCTGGCACACATATACAGGGTGTCCCGCGGAGACCCGACAAATATAATGACTTATTATTTATGTATTATAATTTGAAATTCTATTTTCGCTCTAATAACTGTAAACAGTTCTCTATGATACACATATTTTTCATAAAACTCAAACGGAATATAAATAAAAAAATGTACGGTTATTTCAATTTTTAAATGGCGACAATCGCTTCGTTAATATAATTTTGGTCTGTATAACTTTTTATTACGCTTTTTTCACTAGTTTTATAACAATTTTCGAAATGTATTCAAATTCGTATATTTTCCGGATAAATCGAACATTTTTTCGAAACAGCCATTTATGACCCTGGGCCAAGATGAATCGCGTTAGTATCATTTAGGTTACGTTTTCTCGCGACTCGTAATAAACTACTAATAAAACAAATTACCATTTGCGTGAAAACGAAAAAAATTAAAGAATATCGATCGTAAGAAAAAAACAAATTCTAAGGTCGATTTCGTTTTAAATAGATTTTAATTGAAATAATCGTTACGCGGGCTCCAAATAATCGTCACAAACCTAAAAATATTGGATAGAACAAAAGTTATCACGATTGTCAGATCACCGTGGAACATACTCTATATGTATTATTTACACTAAAAACGGTTTTCCACATTTCGTATTGACATCAAGTAAATGTACAGTGAATTATATCAAAGGTTATATGTAATAATTTTCGAAATGAAAATATACGGCTTGTTCAATTTGCAAAGCTCTATCGTATCAAAATAAATATAAAACTTCGCGCGTTCCGTTGTTTCTATACTATTTGCATATTTAGTTCGAAGGGTATTATTATAACAATAAATTAAAAGAGTACCGTTGAATAATTATTATTGTTTGTTTTAAAATATTTATACGAATGTAACGAAAATTACTTCGTTCGACCAGTCGAATGCCAGTATTTTATTATTCATTACTAGAATCACGAATTTTTATAATGATTTTAAACGTCGAAATAAATACCCAAACAAATAACGAATTCGTATAAAAATCAACAGTGTTATTCAATATCTCAGTAAAACGTAACCAATAAATATAAATATTGTTATTTAAAATCAATATCGTTGTCGTACCGAAGAAATGTCGTTGAGAAAAATTTAAATCGTAATCTAATTTCGTAATTATTAAAAATCGATATTCGAAATTGAGAATAAAATCCAAAAATTTGGAAATCGACATATTTAAAACTAAAATAAAATTTAAAAAATCACTCTAAAATTCGGTTCCCACTTGTAGATAATAATTATATAATAATAATAATAATAATAATAATAATAATAATAATAATAATAATCAAATATTATATAATACACTATTATTAATAGTAATATAAACATATAAGTAACGATATACATTTTTAAAATATTCTAAATAAAAATTAACGTTAAAAATAAAAACTAAAAAGCGACAACAATAATTAAAATCAAAACGATAAAACCAAATATCGTATTGAAAATTGAATTATAAATCTTAATTCCTGAAAATCGATATTCGAAATTGGAAATAAAATTTAACGTCGAAAGCTATAAAAATTGTTGGAATTAATTTTCGATCTAAATAAAACCGAAATTATTGAATACCACCGGTACCCTAACTAAATTGTATTCAAGACTTAAACTAACGAACGAAATCGAAACGTTTTTATTCGGTTCGACGAACTGGCGATTTTCAATTCTACGTAGCAAACATAAATTTTTCGGCGTTTCGAAAATCGGATCTTGGACAACGCTGCGTAATTAAACTTCAAAAAGTTATACTTTTTTTTAACGAATATCTTCGGTAATCTCACCGTTTCAAATTAATATAACGTTAATTGTAGTTCTTCCCGTAACAATTATTCGTTATTATTATCGACGTTTATCAAAAACTTATTAACACGTAACACGCAATTGTAATTTCGTTCGGACGCTTGGAACAAAAGAAGTAAATCATAATTCTAAAACTACGTTCGAGAAGTAATCAACGTAAGATTACAAACGTCACGATTTTTACGAACAATTTTCTATAATAATAAAAAGACATTTACGAAAATTACTCGTTTCAGCAACAAAAACCATCTGCGTCCGATATACAATCTATAAAGCTACATTATAAAAGTTTTGTAGTACAACGCGCGTACGTCCCGAGTAATAGTGTTTATAAACAACAAAAAAGGCAAAAAATAACACGTTTACGTCGTAAAACCTGTATATTCCGCTCCGTTTAGAATTTAAAATGCATTTTCATACGTAGCGATCATCGTTCCTCAAAGTCTGAACCTGTCAATAAAGCTTATAACGTTAGAAAATCCCACACTTACGTTGTATCCTTATATAGGTAAATTCGAAATTGGTCTTTAGCTTACGAAAATGATAATTCGTAAGGACGAAATTCCATATATCTACGAGAGTATCCATTTAATGAAGTTTTAATATTTTCGTTGAGTTTACATTATCCACTTCTATCCCATAAAATGGACAATATTTCACGAATAAATTTCTTATTTTACTAAATTTAGTTTACAATTTATATATATATAGACACCTACGTCGATTTCGTAATCAGTAGAATGTTTTAATTAATTAATATTACGCGAAATAGCGGACAATATAGGATTAATTTTTTTTTGTAAGACATATAAAAAAATTAATTCCACGGTAAGTCAAGGATCCAAGTTTAATGAAAAAAAGTAGACGATAGTTTATAAACTATTCTTTTGTTCGGTCGTTCGACGTACGTTGCGAATGTTTTATTACGAACAAAAGAAAAATACGAAAATAAAGTACTAAATTGTAAAAAACAAGGGGAACATTCGTACTCGTCGGTTAACCGAGACGGATCTACGGATCTTAAAAGTTAACGAATACCCGTGGCGTTTAATTCACGTAATCGTAAACAAACGAATATTTCAGCGTTACAAAATAAACAATATTTTTTATCACGAACCGGGTGATATAAGTACGTTATTGTTCTTTTTTATTTAGTAAGCGTTTACACATTTCGTGTTTTCGTCATTTTAATATTTAATACCGGATTCTTTTATTCGCTTTCGAATCGATGGATTTTCGATCTTAAAACGCCGAACTAGAATGTTAATTGCAAATTCAAAAGGAATATATTTGTAATAGACGTGTAGGATGTGTTGATTTTAAGGATCCAACAAACGTTTCGCGATTAAGAGAAATTTAAATTTAACGTAGAATTACTTTATAGTCCGTTTCACAGCACTAGATATTAGATTACAGCGTGACCCGTGGACTAAGTTTAACATTCCATTGTTTCTCAAATGTGCGACAATTTAAAATCGTATTAATTATTTCTTTAATCGTTTAAAATAATAACGAACACATATTTTTGTTTTACAGTTTATTAAAATATAATTTATTAAGTAGATAAAACACGATAAAAAGCGAAATATACCTAACAGGTGCCATATTTTTTTTTAATTTAGCGCACTTTTATACGAATATTTTTGAAAACCCTGAAGAGAATTGTCCACAGGTCGCGCTATAATCCCATATCTAGTGCTGAGAAACGGACTATAGTAGATATTGACAACACACTCCCTTGGGAATATTTT
Source organism: Geopemphigus sp. TES_GeoC_2020 (assembly GCA_025469175.1). Taxonomy (NCBI): domain Eukaryota; kingdom Metazoa; phylum Arthropoda; class Insecta; order Hemiptera; family Aphididae; genus Geopemphigus; species Geopemphigus sp. TES_GeoC_2020. The sequence goes on along the minus strand of JAIPRN010000339.1, from coordinate 64,450 downwards.
ATCGTATATCTTTAACGACCGTTTATTAAACGTTTCTTCTAATTAGGACGGTCCGAAGTACTGCCTTCAGGCTTTCCGGGCCAGTGAGGGTATTGCCGATAACGTGGAAAAAAAAATTAGGACGGTTATATAACCGTTATATCAATCGGATACAATTGTATTAATAAAAATACGTTTATTTACCGTTTCTGTTGAACTTCGGAAGAAGCGAATCATATGGTATGGTAATAATAGCCGGCATATCGAAAATCGAATATTCGTCGATATACGATGTGTTCGCGAATTTGGTAAATAATCGGCGGCTAAAAAAATGACTACGATAGTAGAGCGCAATACACGAGTAAATATTTATGTACGCGTAAAATATGCATAAAAACCCAAAAATTAAAAATTTTTCCGAAGGTCGGATAATAATATCGCAAATGACGAGCTAGACGCGTATACCCATTACGGTAAAAATAGATTTTATATACCGAATTCCCGGTAGCGTATTTTACATGTTGTTCTACGTTCGAACGCGTTAACAATTAAAACGTATTAATCGATATATTCCACTGGTAAGTTACGCGATGTAAATAAATTGTAACAAATATTTTAGTATTGTCGTAAAAAGCCATTCATCGCTTCGGGTAAATATATAAATAGGGTTGTGCATCGCTATTGGGGTATATTTTAAAGGTAACGGAGTATTGATATTACGATCGAGTTAAAAGAAATACGTTTCGGACGTTAATGATAAAAAAAAAGGTTCCTTTTGCTGTTCCGTTTAAAATACACAAAAGTGAATTCCATTCAACGTATACAGACCCTAGTAAATTGGAAAATAATAAACCGTTACGAATTTCGTCGTGCGCGAAACGAATTTTTTTTCGTCTCGGGCAATTTTAATCCGTGGCGTCACGGGTTCCAATTTTACGCGGACCGAACGAATGTAAATCCGTGGCACGTAGTTCGGCAACTATCGAATTAAATAGAGCGACCGACCGTGTACGCGTGTTACGTCACGAAATTTGCGGGCTAAACGGGATGTATAAAAAAATATATCGTACGGAGTATCGCGGGTAATATTGGCGATATAAACCGTATTGGCTGACAATTTGAATACAAGAGTCGCCGGCTGTATACCGGGATGGTCGGCGGCGGGGATCCTTTTGATCGCTCCCGCAGCTTTTGTTTTTGAACTCCAACGTAATATACATATAGAAACACGCACACACATATATATATATAAATTACGCGACCGAGAGAGCGAGGTGCGTAGTAATTACTTTTATCTCCGGTTTAGGGAGTAAACGGTGGGGGGGACAACCCGTGGTGGAGATGTGAGGTGTATATATAAATATATATATATATAGCGTCTTTGACAAAGCTATCACGGAACGCGATTATTCGTAATTCAATTTGTCGTCGACGCGTTTATTATTTACAACGATCGCCGCGACGCACGAAACGAATGACAACGGGAAAATTGCCAACTACACCGCCCCCATCTGTGCCAACGAATTATTCGTATCGACTTTTGTCGGGAAATATGAAACGATAGCGACTTTTCGCTAAGACGTTCGCGTCTTTTCAAACTTGTGTGTGCGTGTGTTATATATATAACGTTTGTTTTCGAAACCGGGTCGGATATAGATGGTGGAAATCCGTGAAATTGTTCGATCGTTTTATTTAGTTGGCGTACGGGAGTCGGTCACTACGTTTAGGTGAAAATCTCTGCTTACGGATAACATAAACGTCGCTATAAGACTAAAACAATTCTCGTTCCGGCGGGAATATCAGAAGAGTTACGTTACTACTCTTTATTCATTATACCGCGCACAATTATCGGTCGAAAATATCGCGCTCCCGTTAAATAATAATAATTGATTTGGCTTTGAAACGGCGTGGAGGTATACGCGGAGCTATCAGTATGTTTCTCACATTTCGTGAAAGAATTTGGAGTCGTTCCGATATACGAATGGTACGTAATAATAATCAATAAGATCGCCTATTGTCGTTGGCTCCCAGTTAATAACCGAAACGAATAATATTTTTAATTTGTAACACGGAACAGTTGCCGTTAGAAACGAAAGCTTATAAGCGGCACACATTTGTTACTTATCCGCTATTATTTTCAAATCTGGCCAAATCGTTTATCGTTGTACACCGAACGCGCCCGTTTCGTTTTAAAATATGGCCCACAGTAACGTTAACGTTGGATCATTAGACACGTCCAATTCCCTTCCGCGCCACTTTTCGTTTACGAGATGTCACTTATCCCCTATGAGTATCGCTTCTACCCTTTTGTCTACAGTCGACGTTATACTTGTCGCAAATTTGTAGCGTTTTACTTCCGAGGCGGCGGCGCCGGTCGTCACGCGTAATAACATTATGTACGCGTCAAGTATCGACTTTTCCTCCGTTTTTCTCAGCGGCAATATCGCGACGTGCACATCGCTATATAATAACGTCGGTCAGATGCAGACTGCGGTACATTCTCCTCTTATTTCTTTACATTTTTATCCCGCCTAAGTAGGGTCGGCTATTTTTATTTTTGCCCATCGTCGTCATCCCCATACCGATCTCTTTATCCACTCCACATTCATTCGTATCGTCATTTATGACCAATAACGATTTTTTACCTTTTGGGCATACGCTTACATAGACGTTCCTCTACGATTTCTAAAATTAATTCGTTATCCTTCGTTCTATTTCGTTGCCTCCAAACGATTTCAATTAAATTGTTCAAATTTTTCCTTTTGATACGTCCCGAATTTTCTAAATCACCTCGTATACGTTCGTTCGGAATTCCACCACACTTAGTAAACTTCGTTTTTTCGCATAACTAAAACTAAATGATTAAACTTTTTAACGGATATCTCACTTCGTTCTTCCATATACAATAAATAGGAAAGTTTGATCGGTCTGGGATTGATTGGTATACGAGCCACGGAGTCGACGATAGGAGGGCGAAAAAAACAACGCACTAATGAGATTACTATTTGTTAACTTTATTGGAAAAAGCCCCAACTCAATAACTGACACACCTTTGTATGCGCGTATATATATATATATACCTCGAATTATAAGTATATATCGATATCAATTCGGTAGGAAAAGCTCTTCGACACGGCTATTCTTTTAATTCCGGTGTACATGTAGAAGGGTCGGGGTGATAAATGAAAATCTAAAAATCCGACGTTAAGTCATCTGTCTTTTTTTGGTTCGCCGACAATACTACCGATATACAATCTAGCAAACTTGAACGCGATAAAGACGTTTTATTTTTACGTTTTTCGACGTAGTATTTATTTGTGTATTGTTTGTGGGATTTAATGTTTTATTAACGCGTATAATCACCAAAGTTAAACGTGAAAAGCGATGGGTATACAAAGTTAATGGAAAACGCATTAACTCGTAACTCGACGTGTGAAATTAGTTGTTACTGTTATAACGGTTTAAAATATTTCTGTTATTCCTATTTTATACGAGAATTTTTGAAAAAATATTGTAACGATAATTTGGCGAACGTTGGAAATAATTGAAAACATCTTTCATTTCAATACTTATATCGTTTGAAATTGAATATTTTTAAAAATGTAATCTTTATTTTTAGGCGTTAGTAATTTTAAGAAATTTTAATCTGGAGTGAATAAGTGTTTGACGAATTCGTTTATTTTTGTAGACATTTGAAATTCGTGAACGTCTATTAATCAAGATTAATTACTACAAGGTAATTCGGTTATTCAATAGAAAAAGCCAAACGCAAATTGTCCCTAAGAATAAAGGCGTTAGTAAATTGTTTTCGGATTTAAATGATAAAAATATTTCGGCCGTGAAATCCGAGATGAGTCTATATTTGTTATTAATTTAAAATTATAATTTAATCGTGACGTTTAATCGAAATATTTATAATAATTAAAGTATATTATACGTGAAATCCTAGGAAAACGTTAAAGGGATCATTTTCACGGGGCATTGCCCTTGTTACTATCCGGTCATGCGTTTCAAACGTGACGTTTATGACGGGCCGATCTTGTTTTTTTTTTCGTAAGTTATTAATATTCGCGCGATAACAAAACGGGATGATTTTTTTCACGTCATTCGGCTTTTTTTTACTGGAAATATATTTCGTCGTTATTAATTCCTAAAAGAAAAAAATTATACTGTCACTTGATGGCTTATAGAGATGTTCCCTACACGCGTTAATAATGAGACGGCGTACGAATTCAAAATGAATATATATATATACATAAATATACGTTTGAAAACAGCCGTCTATTCTTCTTTAACCCCCGCGGCGCCGAACAATTTTATCATTTCAGTCCAATCCATTTGAGAGAGTGCACCCTCGGAGTGCACTGCTACATTTTATCACCTACCTTATCGTCAAGTCAGCTGCCTCGTACATGTGGGACTTTTATTTTCTTTCCTCTTTATTTTTATTACTATGTTGGCCTGGTAACGGTTCCACTAACGTTAAACCGTCTACCCGTGTTTTAACAAAAGATTACATTTTACCTATCTATTTCGCTTACTTGGAAGGTATTTCGTGTACGTTTTACGTATGTCGACTTATTATCGTGTCGCGGTATTTCCAAACATCCAATCATCGAATAGAAAATGTTCCGAATTTGTGCTTATGTTTCGTCAATGATTATCGTTAGTGCAAATATATAGTAGACAAACAAACCGCGCGTTAATGATTTCAGACATTTAATGCACAGTGCACAACGATTTGGTTATAAAAGCCCAAATACATTAACCCTATTTCATTTTCATACAAGTCTCGTACATACAGACGTACATAGATGTATCACAGTCGTAACAGAAATGACTCGCTGGCGAATAAACGCGCTTTCCAGACAACGATTACAGTAACACGCGTAACACGGTTAATATTCCGGGCCACATTATTGCGATCCCGTCGACGATGGTTAGGTACGACGCTCTGGTAACTTTGACGTTTACAAACCGCGTGTAAACGATAACCTACGCGTGCCGGTAATTACCGTTTCTTCGTAGCGCGTACGCTGTTTGCGAGGGGCTTGAAAAAATGAACTTTTGTCACGGAAAATGGTTACGCGACCCGACATCAAACGCGTTTTAGTTTTATATGCCAGCGGGAGGACAAAACACCGCCGTTGGTACTTTAATTATCTCTGAGGTTGTACGCGAAGCGACCAAACAAAATGTAATAGATTTCTGGAGGAACACGTCACAAAAACGTGACCAAACTTATAGCGCGAAATCGAGTCGAATAACGTCACTTGACATTTGGCGGGCGAGAGTTCGCGGAGAAATTGCTTTCCAAGTCGTTCGCACTTCGCGCGTGATACGAAAAAAACAAAACGAAAAAAAAATAAAAGAAAAAAGTTTGAACTAATTAATTACGAACAAACTTGTGTTCGAAAATAATTTTTTTTTTTTTAATTCGTTATAATGAACGCGAAACTTAACCGTAACGGTCGCGCATGGTTCGCGTTAAACGCCTAATCATATTTTCCACGTTCGATGGTGGAACCCGAATAGATAATACGCGAACGTAAAGGAATATATTTTTTTGAGGTTCGATAAATATCGCGCCTATCGAGCCCGTGGTATTCCGTACGGACAGTTCGGTTACACGGGTGTGTTGCGGGTCAACCGTTAACCGGAAAGGTGGATTAAAGCGGAAACTACCATCGAGAAACGATTATTTTTGCCACTGTATTTCGCTCGAAAATGTCCCGGTTCATTCGGTTGTCGTACGAATAAAGTTTAAGGAACGCGATTGTCTTTCTTTTTTCCATTCTGAATGATGACAGATTAACGGTTTGACGAGACTTATATATTATTGATATTCCGTACGTTAATGTATACATATATAAAAGCGAACCTAATATCCTTAATTCACGTTTCCCGTTTTTGCTTTATTTTAAACCGTCACGAAAACGATACGTTCCAATTCATATTGTTCGTACTTTTCGTAAAATGCGAGGACGAACCACAACGGTAGTGACCATGTTCCATCGTGTGTTTGTCCAGTGGCGAACAAAATACATTTCGATACTAGTAACGTAGTCCCGAGTTTATTTCCTACGAATTACAACGTCGATTGTACCGGAAAATCAAAATTAAATATCTTATCGTGGCTACGACTGACCAGAGGAACGCTAACGCTGGTGCGATCCATAGCGTACACCTTCTCGTACGAAACCGGCTTTTTCCTCCACCAAAAATATTGCCAGACGCCTTTCGTTTTTTATCGGTCGATAAATTATAGCGGATATATTACTAGAAATGAAGAGTATTCGCGTTATGGCCGAAAAAAAGATCAAATTTCTCGGGTTTACCTATTTGTCACACACGTGTGTACGGTGGCGTTGCCGGCCTTCGGTTTTTCGGTCGGAAATTGATTACCCATCCGTCGTGACTTGACGGAGAGACGCCGGAGGTTAGTGGTGACAGACAGTGAGCGCGCGCGCAAGTATGTGTGTGCGTGTACATGAAGCATAAAACTCTAGTCGAGTACGAGGCAAACATCCATCAATTAGCGTCCGCCGGGAATGCGTGTAATTCCACAGTGCTTACATTTCACCGGTAAGACCGGACGTGGTGAACGAGCTTTAACAAATTAACTAGACCGTATACCTATACACATACACATACACCAGATCGGTCTTACTCTGTCAAAATTGAAAAACTATACGTTGTACTTGTATACGCAGTTACCACCGAGCATTGGACAGGTTTATTTTTTGGGGGGGGACAGAGAAAACGAAACGCGGAAAATAAACTAAATCCATCCGGCAGAGTTGTTTCGACGTTGTCCCGTTCGGAATACGTAGCCGTCCAATTTTCCCTGTACTAACCGAACTAGATCCATTTTGGTACGTGACGATTTTGTAATTCGACTCGCAAAAACGACGTAGAAATAAAGACCGAAACAATTGTATCAAATCGTTCAAAATGTTCCAATACGGATCGGTATTGGCACACTTGTCATTGGCAAACGTTTAAATTGAATCAAAAGTGAAATACTCGCGAAAAGTTCGTAAAAAGATAAACGATTGTTTTTAATTCGAACACAAATACTTATAAATATTTTTTGTTTTACTTCCTTAAACTGTCAGTATTAGTAAAACATCATAATTTACAGTATTATTTAACGATTTATAACAAAATTACGTACAATGAAAACGTACTAACCCGTATAGTCATCAATACCCGATCGGTTCTTCATTACGTTTTCAGTACGTTTTGTTTTTTTCGTCCGTACGCGCGTGTTCGTCCGATAATTTCAAATAATTTAACGGTTCGGTGTCACTTAAGAGCAACGTGATTAAGTCGAGAACGTCATTATATTTACGTTGAAAATAACGGTACGCCGCCACGATTTGTTTTTACGGCGTTGTTATAAAACATATATAAATTGTGTGTTTCGTGTCAAACATCGCGTGTTCAAAAAAATTATATAATATCGTACGTAATACCGAATTGAAAATACCAAAAGTCGTATTGAAAACGTCTAACACGCGAATTAATCTATCAAACGCCACCGGCTGGTCGGTAATAAATATTTGACGAGTCCCGCCGAATACCATATATATATATACGTATAAATATATGTGTTATGTTGTGTTTGAAATTATATACTTCCAATTCAGACAAACACGATTAACTAAAAATGTGTAAACACGATATAGCACGGACGTAACAATTTTACCGAAAACTATAATAATACGATATTGATCGAACGGAGTACGTGTATCCGAATATGGTAACGAAATATTACTAAATCGAACGTATTTGCGTTGGACGCGAAAACGTTGAATCGTACGCCGAAAAAACAAATATATATATACGAATTTTCAAAACAAACATTTTTGCCTCTATATTGCCCGATCGGATTAAATCGTTTCCTTTACCAATGTCCAATTTAACAACGATCCCGACCAATAAACGTTTTGGAAGGAATAGTCGTCGTAAAACAGAAACGGATCGCTCGTCGTTTACTTACTTGTACCGAAAAATGTGCGAACGGAGCGAAAGTATACGGGCAGTCATCGCACGTAAATCGACACGACGAAGTTGATAATTCGGCATTTGCGTGCGTCGAAGTTGTAAAGCCCGCGGGTGGCGATAATCGTAACTTATAGATATTCAAAACAGGTTTCGGTTTGAGGTGCAGTAGGGGGGGGGAGACGTTAGGATGGCGATATCGTTGTATATATTATAATAACGTCTACGTTACGTTCCGGTTTACGCTTCATTATCGTTAAGTCGATGAAGAGGGCGCTCTTCGCGGCACGTTTTTTCTCCCTCATTCTCTCGAATTATTTCCACCCTTCTGCGAACGTGTAAAGTTACGACACCGCGCACATTTTGCACACGAGACGACGGCGCTTTCGCGTTATAATGTAACGTAGTCAGGCGACGGTTACTGAGAGTTGTGTGTGTTGGTGTGAGGGGATAGTACGACGTAAGAACATCGAGTAACTACGCCCCACACTGGCGGCGGTAAGAAACCGTAACCGTGGTAGTGGTATATTCGCATGAGATGAAAGAGGAGGAGGAGTGAAAACGAAAGAAAAAATTATCATTTTGGATCGCCGCGATATTTCAACGGTTCGCCGCCGAATTCGTAGCCGGTGGCGGGGAATGATTTCAGTATGGGTAAGGAGCTCGGGGTTGTTTTATTAGGCACTTGGCGAAACCCCTCGTCTCATTTGCATCACCATCGCCGCGAGAACAAAGCTGCACTAAACTTTTATGGGCCCGTAGAAACAACACGCGCGTCGCCGCTGCGAGGGTGGCGTACGACTTGGGCACGCAAGTATTAACGTTTGCACCTGTTTTTTTTTTTGCGCGCGCGCACGTTAAGCGTCGCACGTGCGCTGAAAACGTTGTTTTTCTTATTACGGTTATTATTTTTCGCGTTTTTTATTATTTCTATTTTGTCTTTCTTCGGCTCTTCTCTAAAACGACCTCAACACTACCACCGCACACCCTCGTCCCACCATTACTGTTAAGTATAACGTCGTTTGCCCGAAAACTTTTCTCGAAATTCGAAGTTGTTCGTTTTACAGATTTAAAGCAGGACTTTCGAGCGCAGCCCAAAGACGTGAACCCGGCGTCCGGCGACACGGTCGTTATGGAATGCGACCCGCCAAAGGGACATCCTGAACCGTCGGTGACGTGGCACAAAAACGGCGAACCTATACCGGCGGACGAAAAAAAACGGTAAGCGCTCCGACGGGTATTTAACGTCAGGAATTTTCACCTTAACGAGTACATATATATATATAAAGATTTAGGTCTCGGATTTGTATGTGAAACGCGTTTTCTTTTCGTCATGGGTACGTTGTAAAACGACGCTTTTCAGTATACTACCGAATGCGATTGTACGTTATAAAATTAAAACGCTCGTCGTTTCGCTAATATTTTTTAAAGCGCATTTTCTAAGGTGATACTAAAACGATAATTACACGCCCCGGATGTAATTTTAATGTTTTTCGAAATTAACCGTAAATTAAACGCGTTTTATTCGCGTAGTCTCCGATTAGCATACGTAAAGCGCTTTAATAGTGTCGAAACGTCTATTACAACTCGTCGGTAACGGTTGTCAATTTCGTATTATAATATTATAGAGAGGTTGTATACATTAAAAATACAAAACGCCGGGAACGCATTTCTACGGGCAAGTATTGCTAGGGAATGTGTCACGCGATAAATTGAAATTCGGGAAAAGTGTTTTACACAAGTGTATTGGAAGAAAATAATTCTCCGAACGGATTTTGTGCGGGAATACGTGATATAAGTAAAGATAACAATTTTCCCCAAAAAAAAATTAAGCTTACGTTAACGTACTACTTAGGGACACATATATTTCGGAAACGTAATATTTCTGATTGCTCGATACGATAATTTGTTCGCGTAATTGTTTCACGATTTTTGAGTTCCTGTTTTAAACATACTCGTTTCGTACGTTCTCGTACAATATTTTTTCGATTTTTAAACGACCGTCGAAAATCATTTCCGCGATATATTTTACAGTGTTATTTTGTATATTCCGGGTAATTTTTCTTCGGTTTTTTTTTATTTTAACGAAATATTCTACGAAGTATGCTACCGGTTTTTCAATTACGCCGGAATACTTTCCCGATTTATTCGTACTCGCGTAACGCGTTTTATTATTACTATTCCATACCAAAATTATATTCCCGGTAAATATTTTCACGTATTCGGCGAGTTTTACTCCATTTTACGTACTATTCCAGTAGTTGGTCGTTCGTCTAATTTCCCATCGAGGCGCCCAATTAATTTTGAAACGAAAACGACAAACACAAAAAAATCAAAATTTTCAAAAAAAAAAAACCCAATTTGTAATAAATAATAATTATTGGCACCGTTGACGTTTGTGGGGGCAGTTGATCGCAACGTTTTACTATTGAAATAACGTTACAGCCGTTTTTAGATGTGAATAACAATATAGGTACATTGTATTGTGTTCGAGTATTCAATTACATTCGGAAAATTCGGGTATATTAATGATTTTTAATACGGTCGCACGATTAAACTTCTATTAGTAATTGAAGAGACAAAAACGACATAAAACAGACCCATATTAAATTGATTTCCAGTCTTGTATCGTGAACGTTCGATGAATCTTTTTAGCCATTCCTGTAGTATTTGAAAACAACGAGAACGAAGCAATAAAATATTAACGAATTATACGAAAACCCATTTAAATCGCGACGAAGCAAACGTATTAAAGTAAATTTCCAACCTTACTCTTGTTTCGACTCCATTCAATGCGATACAAAATTTTTCGATCTAATTTGCTTTGTTAATACGCGCGGAAGATGATCACGGGCTAAAAATCCGCGCCGCTAAAAAGAAATGTATACCCGTAAATTTAGTATAGGAATTTGGATTTTCGGTATTCGCGCGCTCGTTATGTACGACGGAAATGTAATAGATTACGTGTTTACGAACGCAACGTACGCTCGTATGTCGGTATTTAATTTTCGTTTCGCCTATATACTTTAGATGGTACGTCGAGGACACGGGAAATCTGATTATTCGGGACGTGAATTCCGAAGACGACGGTTCATACGCGTGCGTGGCCAGCAATTTGGCCGGTGTCCGAAAATCTAAACCGATCATTTTGGCGACTCAGCGTAAGTGAAGTTCACCAGTAAATTCGATCATTTTTTCGGGCAATATCCGTACTTATTTCGTATTAATAAAAACCAGTGCGCCCGTACATGATCCAAGCTCCGAAGGACACGATCGCCATGGCCGGATCCAGTGTACAGTTACAGTGCAAAATCGGAGGAACTCCCCAACCGGACGTGTTCTGGAAAAAAATATCAAACAACGGGGTGGCACAACATATTAGGACAAGTCATTACAGGTAATCGGCGAAATTTCGGTTGAAGAAAATTAAACGGATTAAACCGCGAGACCTTTGCACCCACGAATTTGTATTCGACGACGAGCGAAACGAATATTGTTCTCTAATTATTTAAAGTTCGTTAAACATGACTAATAACCTCTTTCCATCATATCCGTTGATTCGATATTTTCCGATAATTAATTTCAAACCGATAATTATCTTAATTAAAAATCAAAACGCACACACACATTTATATATAAAGTTTCATATCGAATTACACTCCGTTTTATCGATCGAATCGTTTGTACATATTTATTTAATAACGTTAGTATGAAAGTGCGCGCTACTTATCGAATGGTAAAAAAATTGGTTTATTGCAATATAATTTTATACGCGTGTATAGTAAAAGTTATTTTCTTAGAATCGAAATTGAAATCAAAAACAAAATAAAACTTTATCGAATATTGGTTTCGCAACAAGCCGATGTTCGTCGTTTTCGTTTCTTTGTTATCAGCTCGTACGAACTTTTCAGTATTATCGTATTATTCGAACTAAGGAATTCATCCCGAGATATTTAGTAACGATAAACAAATAAATGATTGATGTTTCAGAAATGAGAAGCTCTCGGAGGATAGGGATACGTTCGAGCACGTTTACATTACGCAAGACGGCAGTTTGCGATTAGACAACGTGAGCCCGGAAGACGAAGGGAAGTACGTGTGCCACGCAGAAAACCATCAAGGCAAAGTAAACGCAGCGTCGGCCCTCGTCGTTCACTGTGAGTATATAATATTCAATTACGTGCAATGACGTATAGATAAATAGCGAGCCGAATGTTTGGTGCATATACTTTATCTAGATAGACGATTAAACAAATATAGGTTTATGCGCAAATATACACGACAATTTTTATCTAACTCGCGATATAAACATAATCTAGATAAATAGCGCGCGATTAATTGTTATAGACGTTAATTAATTATACGGTTTTCAACGCACCGTAATTATAAATCACGATAAAAAATAGCGTTCGTTTTACAGTAAACGAATTATACAATTTTTAGTGTAAACGACGATAAGTATACGGTATTATTCCAATACGGGTTCGACAATATATCTCATTTGGAATTTCGTTAAATCGTCAATTTGTTCAGTTCAGGAACAAAAAATTCTGTCGCCATTCACTAACCTAGTTAATGATCACGTCATATTTTATTCAATAACATTAACGGTTTATGTAACTAAAATCGAGGCCGACTTAGTCAAACAAAACTTTGAGATTCCTGTCTCTCGAGATTACATTGCGGTTATCTCGTTCTTAAATTATTCAACCGACTAAATTATAAATTTGTTAAAGTCATGTATTTTTCAGTATCCGCAACAACGTGGTAAATACTTTCTTTGATTCGAGAAATGTGACTTACGCATTTCGTTCGAGTAAAATAATATTTTTTTGCCGAATACGTGAAAACATCGTGTATATATATATATATATATATCCTGACAGACCCGTTAGGGACGATGCAAAATAGATTTTGGGTCAAGTCAATGTCAAGCTTTGAAAAAACGAAAATCAAAAGGGTTTTAAAAATATACGTTACTAATTATATAATGTATACATAAATAACGTAAAGACAATTATTCTTCCGACCGGAATGAAGTAAAAGGCAATTGTAGCGAAGATCCGATTTCACGATTTACAGGAGGTTTTAGGTTGTGTTACTTTTGTTTAGTTTTTGTGTCTAACTCGCGACTAACAGACGTCATTACAATATACGGTATAGTAATCGAAATATCGTGAAACAAATTTTAAAAAATTAACCGTATCCTTAAAAATGCGCGATAAAAAATCGTGTACCTGAACGCGAAACATCGTCGAACGTGATTTATACATATATGTATATCCGTTATACGCCTTGCGTTCAATTTCATTGTTAAAACGGTAGACTATTCGGTAGATATATAACGATGAATATTCGGAGGCAGACAACGCGACACATACCGTTGTGGCGATTTTTTGAGCCGCTGACCGGAATCCCCCATCCGTCCCTATCAGACATACACGAAAACAATCTGCCGAGCATCGGTTAAGACGATTTTCGCCGTGTAATCATCGTCCAATCGTGTGCACGGTGAACGCAAAACTAACACGATTACGGATGGTCGTATCGCAACAGGGTCGCCCGGCGTAGGGTCCGAATACATTTGTTATTTGTACGTATTGTTTTCCAACTCGCGTAGTGTTGTAATTATTATTATTGAACTTCGACGAACCAGAGGTTAAAAGCTCGCCTTTAATCAAAATAACGAGGTTTATATAATCTGGCGATACGATTACACATCGGAGAGAATAATAATTAATTGTCGTTAACAACCCGTACGGAGGTTATTTAAACAGGCGTTATATTTACGGCGTTACACGTATAACACACGGTGAATTTCCGAATGTTTATCGAAAATCAGTTCTCCACGTGGGAAACAAAACGCCATGAGTTGTTATCGATATTTTACGTACACCTGGTGTCGTGAAATATCTGAACGAAAACGCTAGACGAAAATAATATCTTACGATGAAACGATCATTTAATTATTACGTATCCACGAATGTACACCTCTCCCAAACGAATAGCGTATAGCGAATTTTTTCGGATAACGTTAGTTTTATTAATTCGATGTAAATTACAGACATTCGATACAAATAACGAAAATTAAATGTTCAATACACCGTCAAAACGGTACGATTTCAGACATTTTCTTACGTTTCGCCACATTCTCCCCTAAAATATCTGATCAGTGAGTAAATCCGTCTTATTCGCGATACTCGAAATAGAACAATTATTATTTGTCTTGAAAAAAATCGATCGTCAGTAATCGATAGGACCGATTACGTTCGCCGATTAACATACGAAAATGTTAAATGGCGTGTGGGGTAGAAAATGTATTTGTTCAAATCGCCCGATAACTATAGGCGAAAATATGTTATTTATCAATTTTAGCGGATAGAATAATCGTTATCTCGATCTGAACGTTGTTTTCAATTCCCAAACGTGACACGGCATATCCGACGCAAATAAGACGTGGTCAATTATACGTATTCTGCCTATAGCGGTGAAAGCCTTTACACCGCACAAAGTGTACGTTTACGGGAAGATAATACGCGTTCGCCTTTTCGTATTTTTGTTTCGCCTTTTATCCGCGCGCCAACACGAGCGTATTTTAACGTGAATTTTAAGCGAAAACTTTTCGCCGGGGTACCGTCGCGATTATCTCGCTCGCGAAAGCCTCGTCGTCGCGCGCGCCCCGGAGTCTCAGAGGCATAGGTCTATACATTTATCCGAGAATTATTTCCTTCGAACAGGCCGGCAGTGTGGCGGTTCGAAGCTTTTAATTATTTTCTCGGTTGAAACTTTCACGGGCCGTAATTTTTTTCTTTTCGTTTATTTTTTACGCCCCTAGAAACGGTTTCCCCGTCTCGGTACCGACGAGACAACGTTTATATCTATAAATATATATACTGGCGGAGGCGAACAATCACGCACGCATATAGTGTGTCCGTATACGTAAATAGGACTCTGGGGATGGGAACGGGGGGGGGGGCGGGAGACTTGAAGCCACACCTCTATCATGTCGTATACACGTACACACGCGCGCGCAAAAAACTCGCACACTCGCCCGTCTGATATAAACAATTCGGCAACTTCTATATTCTCGAGGTTCCCATTATCTTAGCGGTGGCTTTTGTTTCGCGTTCACCCGCCGCACGACTTTCGCTCGCGCACACATTAATCAAACGGCAAAGCTGCTGCTACTACTACTACTACTACTACTACTTCAGCCGCCACCGCAACAGCCACTACGATTCACACTATAACGTCCCCATTGTCTGTTGCCAAACCCGGAAACCTTCGACTATTCCCCCTCAACCGCGACACGGACGGCCTGAACAGCCGGCGCGTTCGTCTCCGGGCGAATTAATAAACCGCTTTTTCTACGATCATATGTCCGTACCGACGCACTGCCTCCGCGGCGTCATTAACGCCGATTTAATCTTCCGGGCGAAGCGTCGAAAATTAATTTCGCCCGAAAAAGATGACGGGCCCGCGGCTTTCTGCGAACGACGCCGTTTTTGTCGATTTATATTGTCTCCGTGGCCGCCGCGGTCTATAATCTGTCCATACGTCCTCGGCCGTCGGATTATATATTGGCCATACGATATTTTGAAAAATCTATCTAGTCAAAAAGCCGATACCAATTATTTTATCTAGACGAACGAGGAAACGGGCGAATAATTATTATCTAACGTACAATTTTACTTATTCTCGATTATGAACGTACGGGTAATTATATTTTAGGCGTTTTTCAATCAATCGTAAATATTGTAAACAAATCTACAATTCGTAATTATCTCGAAAATATTAAATAAGTATTTTTTAATACCGTACATAATACACTATAATTGAACAATGATTTCGATCGATATCCGTCATAGTTACCGATTGACGACTTTAGTTTTATGAAATATGTGTTTGAGAATACGCGTAATAATTACACTTATAAATCACGATCTTAAAATCTAAAGAAGCCAATCTCACATACGCACTTTTAAGTATAAAAATAAAAGGTTTTCAATAATCGGCCGGTCGTTGAAGAATTGGCTCAATTCAAACCACTGGATTCCTTGGCGAAGAAGATTTGTAATATTATATTCATCGGCGGACGTCAATTTATTTAACGGAAATATATTAATAGAAACGAAGTATTTTGTATTGAAATATCAATAAATAAACACGAACAACGTTCGGGACGATAATTTAATAAAAACTAGGGACGCAACGCACGTAATTCCCTAAGTTGAGCCTATAATTAAACGAATTATTACGCGGATTTCGCGAAAATCGTTACGCGGACGCGATAGAGTTGCGTGTCAAAAATTCATCTCGCGTAACGATTTTGCCGCGCGGAATCGTTTGTATAAAAAAAAAATATATATATCGTTATGTTAATCGTTATATCGCCGTCGTCGAAATATTTCGTATTTTTAGCTTCGACGATGTAGTTTTATAAATGTACATAAGTGCTTTCGACATTCTGGTCACATGTTTTACAATCCGACGCGAGATTGTTCCCACCGCGGTATACACGCCGCACATCTGAATTCAACAACATATTATTACCGTTATTATTATTATAATTACTATTTTATTTGCGTTGTCGCGTTTAAATGTCCCCGTTTTCGCGTTTTGTATTATGAACATCAACAGCTCTACCCTCGTCGCGTTAAATTACATTTACATATATATATATATACAGCGTAGATGTTCCGAATACTTGTTAAATTGTTCGAAACATATTGCGTTACGTGTTATTTATTATTTATTCGGTTAATAATTGCTTTAAACTACGTGCACCCCGTTTTATAATCGTTTCTTGGCCTACACGTACTACCATTATAATAGTTAAACATCGAACTATAAATAGTTTTTAATTATATACGTGTTATTCGATTATAAAAAAATAATCGTGCGCTTCTTGTTCGGATGTTGTCAACGTTTTTATAGACCCGACCCATCTTCGAGAACTTTTATATTCGCTCATCGAGCTGATGGACGCACGTACAAAATATATTACACGAACAACGTATTTTTATACGAAAATAAAACCTTTTTTATCGCAAAACGTATAAAATATTATTCGTTCGGTGATGTGAAACAAACGAAAAATCACGTTTAATTATTCTTGTTTTATAATTCGTCAATCGATATGTTCTTGTTTTTTATTATTCCCGATACCCGAATATAAATACGCGCGTCGATTATGGTTAATTTAAGACGAAATTAGTTTATAAAACGAAATAAGGTTTTGATATCAACCATAGCCGAAAATCTAAATTCACAATCGTTTAAACAAGCGATTGGAAATTCGATTGTTTAGAGACATTTCTGATTATACAATTTGTAAAGGTTTGCTTAAACAGTCGTACTATAAATTGATTCTCTTGAATGTTCGAACTTTGTCCCGATCTGCAAATATAACGTTGCCGTCTATTCCTTAGACGTATATTTGTAGTTCGTTTAATTTCGAAACTACGCTTTCCGAGAACGTCCGTATAGAAATAAACTTCTCATTTCCCAATAATCTTGCCGCGAAAACGATTTCCAATAATATTTTGGGAAATTTTGTGAGTACCTTTCTCTTAAAAGCCAAATAGTTCTGTGAGTAGAAAAAGTAATTCGCGGATACTTACTATTTTGTTTTATTTTATACGATTTTTGAATTCGTTCCGAGTCACCCGATAAAATTATTATTATAATCAATTCTGGAGCCGCGACATTCAAATTGAGATTTTTTGTATTAAACAATCGTTTCGCGGTATTCCTACGATCTATTTAGGTCGATTGTAATCAACGCCGTAATTGTTTATTTTATTTTTGTTTATTAAAAAAAAAGAATTTACAGATTAATAAATGTTTACGAAATTTATCGGGCAGAAGGAGGAGAAAAAGAAAGACAACGACAATTATAAAACGCGACAACAAAAACGAAAATTATAACGGAAAAATATATTTTCATCAACTCTTATAAAAAGTCTAGACTTGACGAGAGAGTTAAAGAGAGTTACATATATATATATATATTCGATATATATTATATATTGTTCGCGTAAAACGCTGAAATACTTTTATCGGAGCGCTCGAACAGCACTTATTTTATCATCACGAAAAACAAAACATCGCGACGACGGAAATCGGCCGTTTCCTTTTTACAGACGTCTCTTTATTTTTAATTACGCGCTCGTTAAGTAATATGACGTGATTGTTATTCCTCGTCGACGACTTATTGTAAATCTAACGGGCGCTGTTATTAGATTATTGTCGAATAGGTTTTGTTAACATTGTCGAAATTATAGTCTTCACAAAGGAAAAATTCGTGATTGCGTGTTCGCTTATATCATTGTGTTGTGAAAAGTATATTGAACACGACAAAACAAAGGACGTTGAATTGATTTATTTGAAATCGCTATTTGCTTTTGGCGGTTACGAAATGCCGAATTCGGATGTGAGCCCCCGTTGCAATCGAACGGCACGAAATCCTTTTACCGGGAAGTCGAAGCAAATAGAATTTCCCGTTTGTCTCGTAATAGAAATTGAATTTTAATCGAATTACTCCACAGAATATTACTTTACCGGCAGTCGAACGTGCTAAACGTTTTTTTTTTTTTTTTTTTAATCGCACGTACGAATCAAAAAAAGATTACGCGGATTTAGTTTTTTTTTATTCGTTTCGACGTTCCGAATGTGGGTCACGTACGTAATTCCCATTGACGAAATACCATATTAATTTCCTGGCACGTTCCTCGTAACGAAAATCACAATTTTTTTTCGAAAAAATTATTTATTTAATTATTCGTTCTTGTTTCAGCCGTACCGTTAATCGCCCAAAGGCCCGCGGACACGCACGTAACGGCCGGCAGCAACGCGATATTCGAGTGCGGCGTTAGGGGCAATCCGAGACCGACGATATTTTGGTCGTTTCAGAACAACGACACCGTGTTATTCCCCAAGGAGAGCTGGAACGAGTTTCACGCGGAAGACACGAAGGACTCCGTGTCCACGCTGATCGTGCACGTAAGTCGAGTGCTAGCCGTGGAACGTTTCGACGTGACGCCATTACACGTCTGATGTATAATAACCGTACCGCGGCCGTCTTTTCCAGAACGTCAAGAAAGAACAACACGATCAACTGGTGGTCATGTGCTCGGCCATCAACGAAGCAGGCTCGGACGAATGGCGCGCTACGTTATCCGTGGCGGCGGCCGCGTACGAAGAGACCCTGCCGCCGATCATCGAGTACGGTCCCGCCAACCAGACGTTGCCGTACAACTCGATCGGCATACTCGTATGCAAAGCCATCGGAAATCCGCAACCGGTGATCACGTGGTACAAGGACGAATCGCCGCTGTCGACGGAAATTGCCAGGGTCAACATCACCGATACCGGTACCCTTCAGATCACGAGTGAGTGTCGCGCCGATCGACTTTATATCGTATAACGGTATGCATATATATTTCGTCCTCGGTATCGTTGCAGATTTACAGAAGAGCGACAACGGCGTGTACACGTGCGTGGCGTCGTCGGCGAACGGCAAGGCCGCGTGGAGCGCCGAGTTGAAAATGGAGTCGCCGAAAAATCCGAACGTCGGCTTCTTCCGATCGCCGGACGTTTCCACGTTTCCCGGTGCCCCGAACACGCCCGCGATCGTCAACTACACGGACACGGCTGTCACGTTGTCGTGGGGCCGTAACGGCCGCGTCGGCTCGTCTCCGCTTCTCGGTTACCAGGTAACGTCCGTGCGGGGGCGCGGTAACGACCCCGGGGACGCGTCTACAGCGAGCGCGGTTTCAGGTGGAAATGTTCACATACGGCGAAAATGACGGATGGGCGACGTTGGTGCGGAGACTACATTCCACTCACTTCACGCAGACATTCTTAAAGCCCGGCCAATCATATTTGTTCCTGGTGCGGGCCGAAAACTCGCACGGTCTTTCCCCGCCCAGCCGCCTTTCCAGCCGGATTACTCTGCCTACGGATTACCATCAAAACGTTCCGTTTCCTCACGACATGTCCATAGCCAAGTCTACGCTATTCGGCGGCCACATCGTAGACCTTATCGACATCAAGACGGTCAGCTCAACGTCGATAAAATTGTTCTGGGAGGTAAACATAGTTAACCGCGTTACACATTTTATTCAGACCGTCGACTACCGATCTTGGACACTATAATATCAATATTCGGTTTTAAATTTTTAACCGTAACATTAAAAGTCGCACCTTACGTGCCGTTTTGACCGACAATAATTTCGGACGATGGGGAAATACTGTTCCACGAAAACACGTCGAAACGATATGTCTTAAACTTAATAACGATTCGTCGATACCGAATATACTCATTTCGTTACAAGGTACTGTAAAAAAAAGTCCGTAATTCGTCGATATTGTTCTTACGAAATTCGTTACATTTAAGCGTCTCGAAGCGCTTTATAGTTCTTTGAAGCTAAACCATGTCTATGATTCACGCAATGGGATACGTAATGTTTGGCGTTATTTCGTTTCAAATCCGTTTTTCGTTATAAATTTAAAGTACAGCCGCGTCGCCGGCGTATATTTTACCTACAATAATTGTTACGTATATTAAAGTGTCCGGACCACCCATACGTTCGCGCGCCATCGGTTTACAACGTAATATCGTCACACCGGTACGTTTTAGATCCTCAACGGAGAGTTTTTGGACGGTTTCTATTTGTATTATCGGAGCAAGAATTCGATCGGTCACAATTCCACGTACATGAAGGTGTTGTCGAACACGACGGAACTATCGGGCGCCTACGTGGTCAACGCGTTACAGCCGTCGGTTAGTTATCTGTTCTTCCTGATGCCGTATTACAGACATATCAAAGGGCGGCCGTCGAATTCGAGAACCGCCAGAACGCACGAAGACTGTAAGGACGATAATGTTAAATACGTTGCTAACGTCGATTCGTTCATTACCGGAATTCTCGTTTTCTGGCGTTTCCAGGCCCCTCCCGACCACCGCAACACGTCGAGCCGACCGCGTACAACGCCAGCGCGGTGTACTTGAAATGGAACCCGCCACCGGACGACTCACACAACGGCGCCATCGTCAGCTACCAAGTAGTGATACAAGGTGGCGCCAGCTGGGACGTGCTTAGTAACGTGACGGTCAGCGCGAGCACGCCGACCCTATTACTGACGAACCTCACGTCGGGTGTCCGGTACCGGGTCATGATCGCGGCCGTGACGAAAGTCGGATTCGGTCCGTTCACGGACCCCATCGTGCTGCCCACGGAATACATGAATCAAATAAAGTATGTACATATCGTTAGTGCCGATCAACGGTGCCGCGCATATTTCGTCTCGGATACAAAAATTGTACTCCGATCGATTTCGGAGGTTTATGTTTACATCATTATACCTTTAGTCCGTTTCACAGCACTAGATATTCGACTACAGCGCGGCCCGTGGACTAAGTTTGACATTCCATTGTTTCTCAAATGTGCGACAATTTAAAATCGTGTTAATTATTTCTTTAATCGTTTAAAATAATAACGGAAACACTTTTTTGTTTTACAGTTTATTAAAATATAATTTATTAAGTAGATAAAACACGATAAAAAGTGAAATACACCTAACGGGTGCCATATTTTTTTTAAATTTAGCGCGCTTTTATACGAACATTTTTGAAAACCACGAAGAAAATTGTCCACGGGTCGCGCTGTAATCACATATCTAGTGCTGCGAAACGGACTATAATTATATTTCGCGTTATAGTAGTTTTTCGATTTCATTCTTTACGTAATATCGCCAACGTTCCGCCATCATTGTTTTGTAATCAAAAACCTTTGGAGCCTTAAGTTCCGTTCCTTCGAGCCCTATACATATTATGTGTTCTCGAATAATGGAAAAAAATTATTTTATTTCGTCACGTCGTGTACAAACGTGAGTGGAAATTCCGTTTCTTTTACGAATAGAAAATACAACGCGAATAGTGCTATTCGATAAAATTCCGTATTATTAACGTTAATAGTTCGTGAGTGACTTGAAATACAACGAGAGTTTAAATCTTAAAACGGAAAAGCGTAACGAAGCGAACGTTTAATTATGAAAGAACGCCTTCGTTATACTCTATAAACGAAAGTGGACGTAGATTCGTAAAGTTTTTTCGACCAATTTCGAATCAAAGTTTTAAGCGATTAAACAACGCGCATAATTACTTCGAAATTATCTTCGCGAAAACGTAATGTGATCCGATTTGATCGTACGAAATACCGATCATCCTTAAAGGTCGTTAAATATTTAGACGGAATTTACTCGTAACCGAATCTGACGCAAAAAGTGTTTATGGCGGAACGCGTTTCACCGTTAGCGTCCGTATTAAATCTCGTCGTCGTTCCATTTTTTATTAGTAAATTTAACGACACGGCCATCGATCACGAAGAAATCAAAGAGTTCGTTGCCGAACCGTGGTTCATATTGTTGCTGGCCGGTGTCGTCACGCTGATGGTCATATTTTTGGCGGCCATACTTTTCGTACGGTACCGACAACTGGGCGCTAAGAAGTCGCATATGGGAGGTACGTTACATTTACGTTTTAACGAAACAAAAAACCGTTTTCGTATTGACGAATCGCCGTTGTGTTTCTAGATTCGTTGAATCCCGTTAACAAATTGTCATATTCGTCTGGTTTCAAAACGACGTTGGACGTGACACACCGAGGACAAGTAGCTTCGTTTTTGCAATCCGAACACAGCGTGTCAAACAGTCAACGGTGTTTGTTCATCGACGCCAACTCGTGTCACAAACAAAATTGGTATATATATATATATTCGAAATAATTATCGAAAAACGAACGTTAAAAAATTAATAATATATCGAAAATGCCGTCCGTTTTTCAGGATGCATCACGATATCGATAGCGGTGAAAAGGATTCTAGTCAACAACTGTTGCCGGAAATCGCCGACTACGCGGAAGTGAACCCGAACACGATGAGCACTTTTCTAAAAGATCGCGATCAATCCTCGCCGGCGCCTTACGCGACCACCACATTGGTGTCGAACTCGAGTTCCAGAAACGTAAATAACACGGCGTTACGATAATTCTAGACGAAATACGGTAATAATTACAGCCGAAATAAATGTCGTAGATGAGACGCGACTCGGAAGACGCGGCTTACGCCTCGGCCAATATCTATCGTAATCAAAGCGCGTACTCCGAAAGCGGTTACAGCTGTTGTTCCAGTAATAACGACTGCCAGAGTTGCGCAGGTAGACGGGTTTTTTGTTTTTTTCAATAATTACGTGTACGTCGATAGACTAACGTTATATTTATACTATTGAAATACAAAATGTCCACGAACATAACGCTCGTGATACATTAAGTTCCGCGGCACTTTTGCGTATACAATTTAAGTGTGGATATATATATATATATGTGTACGTTGCGTGTGTTCGTGTCCAGATGATTGCGGGAGCATGCATGGTGCCGGCGTTCCCGTGTCGGTCGTGCTGAGCGGTTGCGGACGGAAAACGTTCAGCGAAGTGTCTCACCGCAGCAACAAAAGCGGTTCGCGGTTCAACAATTATCCGCCTTACGCGTCGTCGAGGCAGCGAGCTATAGTAAGTGGCGAAACGGTTTCCGACGCGGATTACCAGCGGCATTTCCGCCACACGAATTTCGTTCCTATTTGACGCACTACATCGCGCGCATACGAAAATTCCGTAAACGAAGCCTACATTGACCTTACTACAATAGACCGTAAACAACCGGCGATTTGAAATACTACGCGAGATTTTGATCATCCACCAATTACCCGGGTTTTTAATTTCCATCAATATTAATTTCGAAAATAAGTGAACGAATTTTCACCGAACGTTTTGAAAATAGTTTTCATATTAACCTTTCAGTGGTAATGTTGGATCTGACAAATCCGTAACTTTTTTTGTCGTCATAATTGTACCATAAAACATTGTCTTATTGTATAAATTTTATACCTTTTGTTTATTTTTAAATTATCCTTTTGAGAACAAATTTTTATCATATTAAAATAGTTAACGAATGACTTTAAATTTTTTGAATTAGTTACAACCATTTCCTACTTAGAAGATATTTTATGGCTTGGGTCTCTTGGACCCAACGTTACCACAGGCGGGAATTTTCTTCACGTTACCACTGAAGGGTTAATAATAAACCGTTTGGGAAGTTCATACGTAGCTACGAATTTAGTTAGACTATTCGTAATACATTTTTTCTTATATAAGAAGCGCCCATGTCAAAAAACTCTTCTCCGATTATTCTTTTCCTTTGTTAAATTTACATTAGGTATAAACTGTCCCAATTACAATCCAATCGCGAACCATTTGGGTCTCAATACAGTGAACGACCGTAGAACTCAGACGATTCTTTGTTTCCTACAGAACGTTACTACGGCTCGGGGTCGGCTCCCCAATTTCAATCGCCGAAATTATTTTTCGCGTATATCCCCCCACCCCCAAATCCACTTGTCCCTTTACGTTTTCGTAATTGTTCACCACAAAGGTTCCTTTTACCAGATTAAGAAAGACTCCTCGTTTCACGACAAATTCGTCGATTTTTTTTCGTATCGTCGATTCGTTTCGTATATGTCCGTACGCGACTTAATTACGGTCTTAGATCTTGACGTAATAAAAAAAACGATTAATATTTTCGTCGTGTTCGCAGGTACGCACCACGTGTTCGTCAAACGGTTATCACTACGTCGACCCGGCGGTGATCGGCCCGGTCGTCGGCTACAATGGCAGTTACGGCAGAGACTTCGCGCCGCCGGACGTGGTCGGCCCGAACAGCCAACAACAGCCGCAGCGGTCACCGTGTTACGCCGACGCGGTGGTCGCCAAAATGTAAATGTCGTGAATTTTGAACGGCCGACGCTCGAGAACGCGTTCAATTATCCGACCCGCCGCGCGATATCGGACCGTCCGCCGTGTTTTCGTACAGGGTGGTTTCGGTAATGACCAGGGTGACTTATGTCGAGTTTTTCTGGTCATTCGTGCGCCAAAATATTATACGCGCCGCGTATAAGCGACGACATTACGATTGTAATCCCTCGTTGTCCGAGGTTGAGTCAATCAATTCCATCAAGCCGTCCTCGTCCCACCGAAATATTACGACGCAGAAGTCATGTACTTTGACCACCTCAGTTCGTCGTCGATCGCGTCAAGGAATTAATCGTCACTATTCGTGGGTCATTACTACGCGCGAAGAACATTATCGATGTCGCCGTCGCGCAGGATCGAAGAAAATGCGTCATCGCCGACCGCGTTGCTGACGTCCAGGAATAATAGCTTGGATTACCCTCGAACCGTCGTCAATATTAACGGCGAACGTCACGACCGAAAATTATTTGTTTCGTACGAACAAGTCGGCGAAGAAAGTTAAAGCGCACAAATATACATCGCGAAGGTTTTTCGCCCATCCCAATGTATTTTACAAGTTCTTTTGTATTCGTGAACACTCTAATATTGTCGCCAAGCGTTTTTGTATAATTTCATATCCAAATTCCGTAGTGAAACTATTCGCAAACGTATTCTTAACGTTGAACCTAACCATAAGTTTAACACCGCGTTAAGGGTTTTGTTATTCGCCCAGTTGTAACGTAACGTCGTGATTCCCGCCGATATCGACGTATTATCGTATATATAAACATCCCGCATAACCATTCGCGATACCTCACCCGAAAACCCGTTCGCAAACGTCTGTACTGTCGTGTTCGTCCCGATATTGTTCATCTACGACGACCGCGGTGACTACGAAAAGCGATTCGAGCCGCCCATGATCGGCGGCAATAAAACGACTGTAGTAGTAATTAATGTTTTATACGTAAATGTAACGCGTGTTCTGTATACGACGACACACCGTATACGCCGCCGACGTATGCTCCACGTAAATCTAGTGCCAATGTGTATATTTTGTATTAATTATTGTACCGTCTAAGTGTAAAATTAAATAAAACCTTCCGTTCGTTATTTATACAAATTTGAACGATCGGCTTTGTTTTTTTTCGTATTATACCCACGTAGGGTGTGCCGCGTGAAAGGGATACGCATAACGAATTCGAATGGTCGAATAACAGTGACCGGCCGACAATTGCTGTATATTTCACCTACACGTTCGCGAACAACGACGAGTATGAAATGAATTGATTTCCATCTTTAGATAGACTCGCGCCACTTGGAAGTGGTTTCTTTTTTAGTATCAGATCGGTTTGTTCGACGAAAAATTCGAAACATTATCCAAAAATTAATAAGCGAGGCGCCGAGGAAATTAAAATCGAATATAATTGCGTTATATTTCGACGTACTCGGTTGTTTCTCCGTAAACTTCGACGGAATGGTACACGTTTATAATTTATTTTGGAAAACTTACGAGTTGTACCCTTTGGTTTCTGAAAACTATACATTTTCGTAAAAAAATTATTTCTAAATTTAATAGATAGCGATACCAGACGTCCTTTAGCCGAGTCTACATGGAACGCGGCTTAATTATCTTTAATAGAATAAATACATCGACATTGTATTACGATGTAAGCATAATACGCGTACATTTTATGTTTATCGCATCGGGTATAAAGAATCAATTTTTTTGTTCGTTGATTTGTTTGAAAAACATAAAAACGGATCTTTACGAATTTATTAGACCTTAAACGACTGGCACCAAAATATGTCGTCTGTGGTCAATATTTTCGATACTGCGTACTTAGAAAAACCGAGCAGTCGTACCGAACTGTTTAACATAATAAAGTAGATATTCAATCGATTGCCCGATACTGGAAACGAGTGTATACTTACACCGTTTACGGTAAATATTAAATACTTTCGAAGCTAACGGGTAGTCTGAGAATAAAAAAAAAAACCTAACAATATCGATAATATAATTGGCGTTGTAATAATTTCGAAGTTCCCGATGTTGTTTACGATAGTCAACATAATGTTACGTTACGCCACGTCGTCGAAAACTTTAAATTTAAACCGAAAATATTCGAAGCCGTTTAGTATTTATTCGTATTTTTGTGATCATACCGCCGTCGTTGCTAAATAAATGATAATAACACGTCCACTAGATGGCGTAGTATGCACGGCGTCGAATAATAACCAATACGGGCGCCGAGTATTTACAACGAACGACGAATATTAATATATTTTAGTCGCGAATCCGGGATGGTATTTCTGCTGTTGGGCGAACGGTGTCCTTACCGTTTTCTATAAATAAATATTCCGTACGTTAAAACGTTACGGCGCTAATAATAAAAAATCGTTAATCTATCCATCGTATTATGGTGAATTGTAAACGCTCAGGGCGCCGCGAAAATGATCGTTAAATTGATGTAAGGTAAAAACGGCGCGCGACAATCGATTCCGACCATTTTACTACCGCTCGAATGGCGCGTCTGTCGCCGAAATAAAGCCGCGTATTATTCTCCCGCGCACTCCAGCTAACGGTCATTCGTGGACGACGTATTTATTTACTATCACACGAGTGCTCTTATAAAACGAGTGGTATTGTAAATGTAAACAAAGCGAACGAAACGTACACGACGTTTCATTACGTAAATTGCGATTCGAGTAAGAAACGCTTCGCTTTATACGAAAATTCCCTATGGAAGTAGTCGGCCGTGAATTAAAATAAACGTCATTTAGGTCGAATCCGCGTATTATTTCGACGGTGGCTTCGTTTAATTACGACAGTTACGAACGTCGAATTGTTCGGTCGTTGAAAGTTTGTTACATAATTGGTTCGCGTTAGATTCTTACGAAACGATTCATAATAGAAACTGTAAAACGATATAACGTATCGGTTAGGATACTACGGATAGATAGATCGCGACTATTGTAAAAGTACCGAAAAAATAACGCGTTTCAATACTTCTAGCGTTCAACTGAGTGATAAAATTGAATCGGCGATTCTCTTCAAACATAACGAGGCCAAAATTACACCCACGGTTTTGGTAAAAACGAAATTTTAACGAAAAGCATTTTCCTTAGTAGTTTGCCCCCTCCCCGAGAGTACAAAATGTAGTATTTCGTTCGTAAACGAATTCAAATTATCGCGAACGCGTTTGATTTTTATATTAGAAAAAGTAGTTTCGTCGTCAAATACGAACGACATTTCGCAACTAATAAATTGCGTGTATTGAGACCTTTAATCTGGACGACTTCGGCGAAAATCATTATTTATCGTGTGATCTTTATAAGTACCTACGGGCAGACTACGTACATAATATATCGAAGGATTTAAAGGTTAAAACGTTTATATACGAATTAATCTTATTTCAAAATTACCGTAACGTTACATTATTTTTAACGTCCGCGTATACGGGTAATTTTTTAGTTTTTTATTTGTTTATTTATGTGGATGCCGTGTTTTTATTTATTCGTTGACATTTGTGGATACGGTAAGAGATAAAAAATAATTTTAACGCATTACGAGCGAATATATTTGCATAATTTACAACACAATGCTGAACAGCGTATCTACACACTTACTGTTCAAATTAAAATGCAATTTTTACTTCCGTCGCGTATTTTATCTCTGTAAACGACCCTTTTATTCGAAGGTAATAATAATATTATACTTCATAACGCCTGTACATTTTCCATTCGCTATTCATTTTGTTATTGTTTCCCGTTTTTACCGCCATAACAGGAATTTAATTAAAACCGTTATTTTTTCTTTGACTGTCTTCCGAACTCGTGTATTTACTATACAAACAATAACGACGATATGATTGTTGTTCAACGAACATCGGAAATTCGTTCGAAAAAATCGTAATAAAACAACGGACGCGCTGTTTTATTTATACGCTATAATAACATGCACGTCGTAGTTTAGGCATTTAAGTAAAAGAAACGACCAATTTGACGTACGAACGGATAATGTTTTATGTAATATTCGACGGCGTTCCACGTAAACCGAATTGTTTCGCTCGAAATATTTATACTATCGATCGTTGCAATTTACGTGTTAAAAAAAAAAACACAGTTTTTCCCCTTTATGATAAAACCGTGTAACACACACCTACGCAGCACTCCTGCTCGTTCAATATTATGTACACCGAATTCGTTGGAAAGGTTAACCGAGTCGATCGTACATTACGTTGCGTTTCGCAAAATAACAAAACGTTTCAATAGAAAAAGGTCTTTCTTTACGTCTGTACGCGTTTCAATAGTACATATGTGTTCGTCATTTATTTAACGACAACTAATACAGTCTAGTAACGTCCGTCTAAACAACTAAAAACTCACCAATTTCAGTGAACGACTAATAATATTTAAAATTCGAATTTATAAGTAACGAAAAAAACCCTATACAATTAAGCCTTATAACGTGCGTAAAATATTTAAATATACAATCGTATAATCAACATTTCTAATAAATTTCTTTTAAAAAAGTATTGTCACTAATAATTTTTTGGACGATTTTATATTAAGTACTAAACAATCCAATGTACGAATAAATCAAACTAAAACGCGTATAAATTATTACCGGAACGTTTAAATACGTTTTATTTTCCTCATGTTAAATGGGCTAACGTCTATTTTCGGAATACACACATAAATTACATTTTTTCGTTTTCTAAATTTTACGAGAAATACTTACAAAATATCAAATTGAAATCTTCAATATACGCGTTAAGCAATTAAAGTATAATCTTATATAGTCGTAAAATGTTATTTTCAAACGATTAATTAAATACCGAAAACGGGTTCAAAGACGTTATATTGTAATTCACGTTATCGTGTAAAATATTTTATGCTTTTTTTAACGTACAATGATATTAATTAGAAATAAAAAGAAAACTTATCCGAAACCTATTTATTACATTTGTACCTACATTATGACTAACCCGTGGGTTCGAAATCAATAAATTAATTTGTGTGGCACTGTAGAATTTTTTACGAAATATCTAAATTGAGTTAAACTTAGTAACGATATACATAGGTAACGTTGAATATTGTAGCAGTAATATACATAGAGCTTGGTAACATTAATTTGTAGCGTTACACGTATTAGACGTTGGGTGGTCTTTTTACATTTTTCGTGCCATATTTACGAAAGAATGTTTAATTTTGATATCAACATAAAACGTTGAAGGGATTTCGAAGGCGAAATAGTGTATATTAATTTGATATAACAAAGTAGAAAAATAATAATTGCCTAAAATTGCCACTAACTACGGGTGTAAATAATTATTAATAAATGGTTAGTCGTCACGGTGAAATAGAAACTCCCCTTACACGCCCGTAAGCGACAACGAAACAAATAGTTTTCATATAGTCACTTCTATTCGTCATGATTTACTCATAATATATTTATAGGTTAGCTAGATGAATGACATAGCCCCGCGGACTCGAAACGAACGACGAATATTAACGTCACATCTAGACCCGCTGTGAATTTGATATGTACGTATGTGTATATATCACAATATATCATTATTGTTACTTTGAATAGTTTGAGTACATCCAATTTTTATTATGGATGCCGTAAGTGGATATTTTCCAAGCATTCCGAAATATTTTATAAAATATTATTATCATAATATTTATGAAACATAATAGCGACTAATTTTCATAATTATAGCCATATGAGTTTTAATTTTTCTCGTTTACTACTAATAGTGATTATTTTAAATTGTTTTTCGCCACTGATATTTTAATTAAAAATTACTCGTTGGTCAGAGTATCGAGGGTTTTTTTTAACACAAAAATTAATTATTGAATCGTGACTATGTATAGTAAAAAAAATAAAATCGATTTTTTATTCGTCACGTAGGTATATATATATATCGATTTAATTACCATCCTTTTATTTATATCGTTACGTTATTTTATATTTTAATCACGTGTAAAGTTTTGCAGAAAAAATAATACTTTTTACCAAGAGTTGAAAAATTTGAAATTTTAGTATTAATTTTTTTTTATACACGACGAATTAATTTGAAATGAATCGTCACGATAACTTATCGATTTAATCGAATAAAGATATTTATATTATCGCACTTACGGTAAAATTTTGTTCACCTTAAGTAATTTTTCAAGTAATATTTTATACACAGTATATATTACGTTACAAATATATATTTTACACATTTAGCGATAGGTATTTATTGTATTTATTATTTAGTGTTTCATAATACGTATTTCAAATATTATTCGCACTTCATATATATATAATTCGTGTTATGCGTACCATAATTATTTCGAAAACTTATACACTACGAAATAACGACTGTATGAAATTCAACAAAAATGGCCGTAACTCATACTTAATGTCTCGTTGTAATTACAGATATTAGAAACTTTTTCAAAGACAAAACAAACAGTCCAACTGCGGATAAACTAAATGTCGGACAATTTAGAATATCTCCCGGTAGTCTAAACCATCGGATCAAATAACAAAGGCCACGAAATAATGTAATTTAAAATTTTCTATTCGGATAATAGGGAATAGTTTGTAATAAGATTCGTTGAGCCAATTTAGTAAGTACGAATTTAAATAACAGAAACGTAATATATACTTTATTATACAATCATTTCCTAGGGGATTTTTGTTCCGCAAAATAATGTTGTTCAAGATGCTAATCGACCGACAGAACTATTTGAACGGAATCGAAAACTTGGGCAAAGTTTTCGACACGAAATTGATTTCTTAAACGTTAATCGATGCTCAATGAGAGG
Source organism: Geopemphigus sp. TES_GeoC_2020 (assembly GCA_025469175.1). Lineage (NCBI taxonomy): Eukaryota > Metazoa > Arthropoda > Insecta > Hemiptera > Aphididae > Geopemphigus > Geopemphigus sp. TES_GeoC_2020. The sequence goes on along the minus strand of JAIPRN010000339.1, from coordinate 32,797 downwards.
AAACGCTGTATGGATCTAAAACCAAACTGTCTTAATAAAACTACCGCCGGCGGAACACATAAAGATTATTTTCAACTTAATTTACTACTCGAATTCTGACCGACAAGTTCAATCGTATAATGTACAACTAATAGTTTTATCAATTGTTTGTACATTACAGTTCAAATGTTATTTAAATAAAAAACAAACGTAATATACGAAATCCAGTCATTAATTCGACGTAACTGATTTAAACTTATACGGAAAATTTAAAATTAGTCCTATTAATAAAATACAGTAAATAAAAGTCATAAAAAATACATTTTTTTTTTATAAATACGCTAGTAGGCGTATTATATTGAGGTAAGTTTCATCATTGATGATATTTAACCGCGTGGACATTAATTTCAATTAATTTATCGTTTAATCAATTTCACCGCGTAGGAATAAATTAACAACTCAAGTCAATTCATATATATTGTATCGTTAATATACTCGGTGTATTTAAATATGTTTAGTGGAAATGAGTAAAATTCTATAGTTTCTTTGCTTTGAAACTGAACTCCGTTACAATCTAAACAAAATTTATTTATATTATTGCAATAAACGTTAATATAAATATTCCGTCGCGTATTTAAAATTATTCGATATTTTTTAATAAAGTGCGATTAAGTTTAAAACTAAATCTATACATAAGTTACCTACAAAAAGTATAAATATTATACTAAAACTTTTTGACTTTTATTTAAAAATTAATAAAGTGGAACTTCCAGTTACCATAATATCACGGTATCTATAGTAGTTCATTATAAATATATAATATAATGTCTTTTAAATTTAAAAAACTTAATAAAAACACACAGTAGTTTCAATAACAAAATATAATCTAGTATTATAAAAGTATAGTCGGTATATATAGGGAAGGGCAAAATATGTCAAATTTGTATTTTAAATACAACGTAAAAATCTCGCGTTTTAAAACGTATTTTCAAAATATAAAACAACATTCTTTCAATTTTAATAAACGAAAAAATCCTTTCGAATATGAAAACCAGGCGGTAATTTTAGAATTTTGCGTTATAGAAGTAAAATTATTTTCGTTCTCCTAAAATAAAAAACCCGCATAAACTCTGCTCGACGTATGAATTATAATTATTATTGTCTAAAAGTGATTTTACTTATATTTGAGAATATTTTTCGCTACTATTAGCTATTGTGAATAACGTGGCACAATTTACTACAATTTTTATGTTCCGACTATTTGCTATTAATGAGACAATGAAATTAGAAATAACCTCTAACACTCAAGATGTATTGACATTACCGACAAAAAAATATCTTTTATATATTATAAGAATTACCTTCATTCTACTGTACAATTGGATCGCTTCTTTAACATAATATAGTGTTTTTTATAGTAAAAAACTTAAATTTTTGAAACGTGAAAATAATTTTGAGAAAGATATTTTGTAAATTTTTGTCATTTATTTTATCCCAAATTAGGAAACAATTTCTTCGGTAATTAAATAAATTTAAGCGATTTAAAAAAATTTCGTGTAATTAATAATATGCAATTTTGTTTCAAATGCCTACTTAACGAGTAACTATTTATTTAACAATAATTTTGTTTGACGGGTATTAACCGAAATATAAACTGAAACAAAAAATTTAAAAAATAGAAACCTAAATAATATTTTTTCCGAAAAACAAACCGGATCCGAAACCAAAAAGGATCGTAAAACATCCGATCCCTGATATTATATATCCATATAGCTAACCATTCCGATGTCGTTTATGTGTTCCAATTTTTAGTTCAATAATATTTGATATTGTTTTCGATTTAAGTTATAAAAGTTCTGATTTTAATTTGGATTAGTGATATTTTGTAGATCGATATATATATATATATTTGTACATATGTCTTGGTCACAATACCAATTTATTCATTGTGTATGACTTCGGAATTTGCTAGGGAATCGATTTTTATTTTCCACGGCTTCTACCCGTATCTAAAATCGATTTCGAAATCGGCATCAAGCCCAGATGTAAGGTGCAAAAGCGAAGGAATAATTTTAATAAAGTTGCTTATAAATAGCCCGGGAATTATTGGGCAATGGTTTCCTTCGCGGAAATCGATCGCCGGGACTCGTCATCGAGCGCACTTGTTGAGTATTTTATAAACGCGTATCCTAAAATCGAATCAAAGGCAACGACCCACGCTCGTTTGGCGGATACCGTGCGAAGGAAGGGCAGTAGTATAATATAGGGTTGTGTCGCAGTAGCGGGTACGACTGCTAGTGTAAACGCTTACGGGTGTATTTTAAGCCCGGTATTACGATATAAACGCGGTGGAATTTTAGGGGAAGTCGGGATTCGGCATATGTCGAGTGTGTACATGGGTAAATGAGGGAGAAAAACGGTTTTTCCGGGTACCCGTTGTGCCGTCGCCGTGGCGTTTGCGTACGGTGGACAGTCGACGCGCCGGTGTAAATTTCGAGGGAGGGATGTTTGGAAATTGGCGGCGTCGGTGCAGCGGTCGTCGGTGGGAGGAGAGTCAAAGGGGTTCGTATAAGTGGTTTCGCGTAAAGCACAGCGAAATGGTGGGGCGGGATGGTTAGCGGGCACGGGGGTGGGGCGGAGGGCGGGGGACGTGTAGGACCGCGTGCTCGGCTCCGGCGAAAGCATGTGCGTGTGTGCGTGTCGTGTATGTGCTGTATGTATGTATGTATGTATGTGTGTGTGTGTGTGTGTGTGTGTGTGTGTGTGTGTGTGTGTGTGTGTACGTCGGCGGGTCTCTCGCGATGGCTCTCAGTCGCCGGCAAACTATCGACGTGTTGTATTGTGGTAACCGCGGTGTGCTGCGCGCCGTGTATCGTCATCATCTTCGTCGTCGTCGCCGTAGTCGCCCGCGTGTTTCCTTCGATTCGTACACACATACATACACACGGACACGCACGCACACAAACACACTTTATCGTACTCGTGTTTTCAACCGTCGTCGTGTGTGCGCGTTAAATTCGCGCGCGTGCGCGCACGAGCAAACACGCGCCGGAGGGATCGCGTCTGGCGTACGTAAACGAGCGCGGAAACATTGTAATATCATACACGCACGTTTATATATATACGCGCGATATTAAAACGTCTTCACCGCCCCCGGAATCCTCCCGCACGGCGACCAACCGACCACCACACAGCCCCCACCCACTCGTCCGCAGTTCCTTCGTGTGCCCCAGACCGACCGCCGCCAACACGTGGTCGTCTCAGGCGCACGTGCACCAACGCCGGACGCCGCCACCGCCACCGCTACTACCGCCGCCGACGATACACTTGTTTCCTCCAGACACGAGCGTGCCTCTTCGACGTCATGACGTAAGGCGACTTTCCGCTTAACGCGTTTAATTTATAATTATCACCGTTGTCGTTCCGCTATCGCGCACCACCCGTCAATCGACGGCTCGACGGCCTCGAGTATAGTAATACTGGTCGCGGTTTCGGCAGATCGTTTCAAATTTCGGTATAACTAATAGATTTTCGACATTTTCCGACCACAAACGCATCTTCTACGAAGTAAATAGGTGCATGGGGTAAGCTCGATTATGGTTTATGGCTAATTTACTATTCTATTTATCGAACATCCGCAATATTTCCATAGTTCTGTTGCTAAACCCGAACTCGGAGAAAAATATTTTTTCATTCCATCGTTTCGATATATGGCACACTAATGTTCATACACTTTCGACGTAATAGGTTAGGTAATTTCGACGAGAAATTAAAATATTATAATAATATCCGTTTTATTTCATTACATATTTGTAATTAGCGTCGATGTATAATATTTTAAAAATATTTAACGAAATATTAAAAAATCGATTTTTAAGTAATTTAAAAATAAATGGCTCCGTTTATGTGAAATTTGAATTCCGAAAGACTGTACAAAGTAATAATAAACAGTTTTGTTCGAAATCGTTTTTCGATTGTAGCGAAATTTCGTCGCTGTTAAATTTAGAATACGAATATAACTTAAGCAATACTCGTTGAAGTGGACCACTCGAAACGATCTTCGTATTTTTCGCAAACCCCTGATTTTTTTTTAAATAATTGTATTTTACATAGTTTTGTCTTAAAGAATTAATATTATATTTTATTACTATATTTCAAAATTACGACAGTAGTAAGTACACAAAAAACGAGATTTTGCATGGAAATGTATAAAACTTTTTTGAAATTAGAACAAATGTGTCGAAAAGCTATTTGTCCTTTCGAACAAACCTACGAACCAATCGCAGTGCGACTAAAGACGAATATATATATTGTTATATAATATATATATATTGTTTTCTGGATTTTGTTTATCGAAGTGAATTTTTACTTTCCAAAATGGCATCCTAATTCAAACACTCCTACTCGTAGAGAATTTAACTTTTTTTTTTCGGAGCTTTATAAAACGTGTCGGAATGCCAAAAATATTGGGACAATTGCGTTTTGAAACAATGGACCAAGGTTAAATAAAAATAGTATAATGACGATTTACAAAGGTTCGATCCGTATAATTTTTTTCGGAGATATTTCAACGCACGTACACTTATCCTTTTAAATGACGACGTTAATTCTTTGACACAATAATAATAATATTTCTTCAACGAAGAATGACGCGATGATATACGGTGACATTAGGCTATTAACGAGTTATGTAAATTTTCTATTAAGTTTATTTTGGTTGTTAAAAAAGGGATCTTTTAACTAAATTTAATTTGTGTTTTTAAAATTTAATCGAACGTGTTAAAAAAATTAACAAACTTGTCCCGTATTCGATATATAGTATCCACTCGACGCGTATTATTATATTTCATTTAAGTTATCCGTTCGGATGGAATATGTGTATTTCAATTTATTATATTCTCGAACACAATATGTGCATATTTCCAACTTGTGTAGTATTTCGATTACAGTATCAATTTCATATATATATATTGATTTGTATAAAGGAAAGCATTCCAAACAATTTTATACACTTTTTTTCAAAAGTTGTTTCGGTATTTTTAATATTTTTTTAAAAGAATTTAATCATATAACAAAACGTATTTTAATATTATGTTTACTGTTATAAATACACGAAAAAATTAATATCGTCCTTATTTCTTTTTATATTAAATATATTTGACGAATATATTATTATTAAACTTTCCTAGACCCTACATTTAATATTCGTACAGTAAATACCTTATTAATGTATTCTAAATAATTATAATACGCTATTTTTCAAAATTACCCGTTTAAATTTTGTACAAGTATCAAACTTTTATTTTGAGTACTTATAAAATATATTCACCATAGTTTGTTTTTTAAGTAAATACAAACTAAAGAATTTTAGAGAAATATTAAGTTCACGCTATTAAGTTTGTACCATCAGATAACGAATCTACCCTAAATCCAGGCCAATGACCCTTTTCGAAATGGGGTTTCCTTTATAAAAAAAGAATAATAACGATCTTTTTTGACATTTATCTAAACGTGTTTCTCGCGATATTTTATTCACCTACTAAAAATATATATTTTTGAGTTAATTCGTAATGAAATAATATAACTGTGTAACGTTTAAAACGTTTGAAATTAATGTTCCATAGACTTCAGTGTTAACTGACAGTAATATGACTTGACAACTGACATAATATAGCCGCTAACCATTTCTACGGAAACCGTCAAAACTCAGATACGAACATAAAATTAATCATCCTTTTATAATATTTGGAAATGACAGTCTGTCTCGTTGAACTCGCATTATCAAGAATAACATATTTTAATAATTTCTTACTTTATTCAAGAACGATATTTGCAATTAAAATTAATAGTTTCAATTCCGATTTGTTACATTTATAAGTATTATAAATAACATATTTTTTAAATAAATATTTATTCTTAATAACTCGGCAGTAAATTATAAACATTTTCGATGTTTCCAGATTATTTAATTTATATATCGGTATAAAATATAAATTAAAATAATAATTAAAATGAGAATACATTTCTAAAAACATTTCAAATAAATTTACTGGACTCTGTATTATGAAAAAGTTCGGTATATACGCGTTAAAAAACTATACAATTATATATAAATCAAATATATTCGAACGATTTAACTAGACACGTTTCATTAAATTACTATACTCTAAAATTGCCAAAAAGGTTACATTATATATTGATTTCGAGAACGTAAGTGTTTAATTTTACTATTTTATGTTTTGTATTTTAACGTCCAATAAAATTTCAAATGATACTTTAAAGATATATTTAAGTAAATAATACTAACACAAACAACAATTTATTTACAAATCGAATATTATATAAATATGACGATATTTGCTTTGTACAATTATTAAAAATGTTTTGATTAGCCGCCCGTTTTTTATACAATTATTACGTTAGCGAAAGTACAGACTTACAAATTATAACCAACTAAACACACATAACATATTATATCGTACTGAAATCATAAATAATAGTCGGGGGACATTAATTTAAAACTTGTCAACATAACTCATTCCTTCATATATATTAAACCCCATAATAATCCTTCAACTTTCTCATTTTTTTCTGTTCGTTTATGTATACTAACTAGTTTTAAGGAGATTGTTAACATTATTATTTATTTGTACGTATTTTTCAAAATATTACGTTCTTATACATACTTGTACGAGAGTCTAAGAGCACACTGAATACGTTATACACATATAAGTGTATAATATTATCTAATTAGTTAAAGTATTTTAAAGTACACATTTATCGCATAAATTGTTATAAGCGCACAAAATCATCGAAATACGCGAATATTGAATATATATATATTAATTGTTAATAATACGAAAGAAATTTATGTTAAAAAAAATTCGTTTAGTATCGATTACAAAAAAAAATTCGTCAACGTCTCAATTTTAATTATTATTTTTAATTAATAATTATTATTTTATACGAAAAATACAAATTTGTATATAAAAAATCGAATACGAAAAATTATCGTATATTAGACACGTATTTTTGTTCGTTAACGAACTATAATATTTACGTAAGAGGCACAAATATAACTGTTGATTTGGCTTCCTATCTGACGTTTTATATATTTTAACGGTATAATCAATAATTGCCATTGTGTCAACAAAAACATTATATATATAATTATATTGCTGTTATATTAATATGTATATCGTAATATATATAATATATAAATATATTAAGAAATTAAAAGGAAGTTGTGTGTAGATTATAGAGTGTGTTTAAAAAAACATTAATTAACGTACACTCGACGTTTATCGTAATATAACACTTGAAATTTGATAGTATTATATGCACGGCGAGCAATACACCATATACGAGACGTTTTATTTCAAGTTCAACGTTAATAAAAACCGTTGGTTCTTTAACTCTTACATTCACAAAATGACAGTCTCAAAAAGACGTCAAAACTATAACGATGACGACGCGGACGTTAACATCAATATACGCTTTTATAACGTAAGCTAAATTTTCAAAAATATTTGTGTTCTGGAGAGCATAAACGCGTTTAGCTGGCGTCCTAAATATTAATTACGTTTAGGTACGCGTAATCAATAATATTTCTACTTGCTAGCTACACAACCTACGCAATTTATTCTGCAGAAAATCGTGATTTTATCATTTCAGGTATTTTCGTTTTGCTTGTTAACGTATTTGAATACGGTAATATGAACACATCCGCTACGCGTTTTTAACCTAACCTAACAGGCGTTGTTCTCACGTTATTTATTTATGCAAATTGAATGTTTAAAGTGATATTTTTATCGAGCGGGCGATTAACTATTAAGATATGAAACGAATTTTATTTTCGTGTTTTTCGGTGTTTACTGAATCATCTACGGATTATTTATGGAGAATTTCCAAAAATTACTTTTTTACTGTAACACATTGAACCAAAGTTTGAAACTGAGCTCAAAATCGATAATAAATACCGTTAAAATCCGTTCAAAATCGGGTTCAGTTTTCAAACCAATTTCGAAATAATAAAAGTCATAAATTTTATTCAAAGTGATAATTCGCGTTTAAATTAATAAATATTGGTTATCCGAATTGAAATCAAAATCTTAATAGTGAAAAATGATACTTTGAACAGAACCAATAAAATAAACAATGACTAATTAAATGCATAATAAAACAGAAATTAATACGTTTATATAATGTCGAGATTCGGCACCCACGTACGTGATAAATAATTTGTACTACGAAAATTATGTAATAGGTAGATAACATTTGATACCTTGATAGAAATACACGCCATCTTAAATCAAAATACCGTGGTACGTTTGTTAATATAATAAATTCGTTTTTTCTTTAAAAAAATTTAAAATGACACGTATCCTCGGTTAACCATTCAAATAACGGATGATGCAACGTTTTCAAGTTTTTAACAATAATCAAAATAAAAATCGATATCGAAATTGAAAATCGTTTTTTCCTCGTTTCGGTATTTAAATACGCGTCGAATAAAACCAAAATAACGAACAACCGAAATATTTCGAGTCCTGTTTTAAATAGTGGTTACGTTTCAAATTTTTAAATAACGACTAATAGTTTATAAAACTAAAATAAACGAACGAAAATATTATTTCGATATTTCGTCGGGGAAAAATAATAAATATAATACTTTTTTAAAGATTTGGCGTCGTAAGAATTGGTTTTTGCGTAACTCGGTGAAAATGTTAATATCCCTATCTGTATTCGAATAAAATATGTATATAAATTATCGATATTAGTTGACGCTCTGGCCGTGTTTTCAGTTTAAATGGTAAACTCGGAAAATATCGTTTGGATTTCAGAAATTAACGGGCGTATTTTCTCGTGAAAATATTTTCTTCGAAAGTTTATAAATAAACGCATAGATTGTCGTTTAAAAATCAAAAGTCAATACAATCATAACGAATAAGGATAAAAATATTAAAATTATACGATACGTTAAAACGAGATATACAAGAACAAAAAATGTCTACACAAATTATTTATATTTCCTCAGTTGCGGCCTAGTTCGTGAAAACAAATGATCGTATTTTACGTATATTATATGAACGCATAGGCATAGAGATAATATATGCACGCGGGTTCTTTGTCCGTTTGGCTATATTTCTCTGTAAATGTTAAAATAAACGGCGAAAAAAACGCTATACATTTTAGTGGGCGTGAAAAATAGCGGTTTCTTCGTCTTTCACTTTTTTTCTGAACGACCGACAATTGACAATATTATTTATCAAACACAAAAGATTTCTTACGTAAAACGCGATAAATTAATTTTTGCTTATGACAAGTCGATGGGTACATTTTGAAATAGCTCTTTCGATATTTTACTACGTAATAATTCGTGCGTCGCTCGGAATATTGGTATACACGCTTTACATAAATATACGGACGTAACCTCGTAGTTAATTATATTATTATAAATAGTAGTTGGATTTGTCACTGTAAAACGCGTTACGTTTTTTCGAAACTCAAATTGAATACGTTAAAATTCCGTTCGAAAATTATACCGAAAATATTATACGTTATTTCGATTAGATCGCGAAAAATGTATAATAAATTATTCATTTTCTATTCGACATTCGTAAGTTTATAACGAATTTTTATAGGTCCGAAAATAGTTTTTATAGAACAATAAATACGTTATTTACCTTAAAACAAAATGGTTCTTGCACAGTGCCGCGCCTACTAGCTTTTATACGGCCTTAAACATTTTTTATTAGCGTCGATAAACTTAACAGATCTTTACGAATCAAATAGGTTTCGAGCGTCGAAAGAGCGGCGCACACGGTGAGCGAACCATTTTTAAAACGGTTATAATTTCCGAGTATAAATCGTAAGCTCAATTTGTGTCATCTACAACAAACCATATGATAGTTTCCGCTAATCAATAATCTAGAACGGTTATTAAAAAAAAAAAAATTATATATAGACGTTATAAAAAAACCGTATAGGAAAAATAATAGCTATACCGCTTCGGACAATTTTTTAACTCACCGTCGACGTAATTGCGAATATACGTCGCGAACGTATCGAATTTAATCGAAACGTAATCGCTATACGTACGACGTTTTTGAAATCGCAATTATATCGTTAGTGTTACGCGGTTCGATTTATTTACGATTCTATAATAAAACTCTCGTATAACATTGACGAAGGCTGGCGCAATAAAACTATATCGTAACGACGAGTGTATGTATTATACGCGACGAGTTTAATATAATAATAATTTTTTTTTTATTTTCACAGACGTCCAAATAATATTTCGTTCGTATTCGCTAAAAGTTTAACACGTGCACGGAACATAAAAACCAAAAATTATAATAAGAACACAAAATCAATAATCGATAAAAAAAACGGACGTAGATAAATAATATACCTTATATCCTTGACCGTTGCAAAAACGTCCATTAGGCATTTTTTTAAACGCGTATTAAGTTAAAAAAAAAAACTACGATACCAATACGACGCGTTGACCCGCGTGTCAAGAGCCCTCGGGCTTTAATACCGAAACGTTTATGCAATTAGGTATGTAACGTTGCCGAGCGTCCTCGCGCGCAATAAATTTAATATCCATAAACTATCGAATAGACGCCGCGCCATGTTTCTCGAGCCGATATATTTTGAAACGTTTTAATATATTCCCATTTTATTTTTTACAACTACGCTACTAAAACGTGAAATATTTATACGCGTAACGTTATACGTTTAAACGGCGGTTTCTCGGAAGGATATTATCTTCTCGAGTTTTGGCGTTACCAGTGTCCGCGGCCGAAGTATACGGCGTGATTAACCGAAAACACATATACGCCGTAAATTGTCGTCGATTCTAGGCGATACGTTTTCGAGTTTTTTTTTTCTAGTACTAACGCGTTACAGTCGCGGCGTCGCGCTTATGAATCGAACGTTCCAAACGAGAAATTACGTTTTCTTAAATTCCAAATTGTCGTTACGTTTGAGTCGGTGTTTAAAAACGAAAATTCGGCTCGAAATAATTTTTTCATTAATCCGCCGTTTATTTACGGAATCGTTCGATACGGTTCTATTACGAGATGGTATTCTGTGGAAACGAATAGGAATAGTCTATAACTGACGTAATATTTTACGTGACCGAAAAAAGACGACGCGCGTAATTAGTGAAACGTACGACGTAAGGGGATTCGAGCTGAAATTATGATATTAACGAACACGATTTAATTCCATAGTAAAACATCATTATAGGATCAATAATATCGTTTAATTATCTGTTTGCATTGGGAGAGAGTTAACGATTATAATCTTAACGCGTATATTCGTCCTTATAATATACAATCGACTATCACTATAAAACCAACACCATAGTTCTGGCATTGTTCATCCTATTGTGCGTTCCTCCCTTTTAGTTTGTACGCCCAGCAATTATTATCCAAACCGGTTCAGATTATACCTACGGAATAAATATTACGATTTTCGTCCTGATTGTATATCACGTATTAGACTGTACGAGATGATTGTCGTCGGTACGCCACACATTCCCGACGTAATATATTTCGAAATTTTTTACAGGCGTTCCACGGTGTACCACCGTCCCACGCGTTAAATATTATTTTATTCGATATTTGAATTTTTTTTCCGCGATAGTATTTTACGAATTTACTTTATTTTTTAGTGTTATTATTAATTATTTTATTATTATTATTATTAATTTTATTAATATTAAACTTAGACATTTTTATGTTGAACATTGTTATGAGATATCAGTCGACAATTTCTTGTAAGATTCCTGGAATTTTACGAATAACCGACCGTTTTCTCATTTATAATAGACGATCGTTTATGATTAGAACATCACTTTAGTTGAAGTATGTTACGAATTATTTGAAATTAACGATATAACTAAATTAAAAGTGCAGATACGCCAACATTTTTCTCGGAATAACGTTTATAAAATGTTCGTTTATTTAAAAAGACAAATTAATTTTTCGATTTTTGTTTCAATTTTATTATAATCGAAACTCGTTGAAACCACGCTTCTTGTAGCGCAAAATTATAACTGTTATACGCAAACCTAAAAACCCAAAAATTCTGAATATAATAAATATTATCGCGTTTGTTTGATCTCCACTATGATGCCCAGTTTGTATTATAAATAATTATATATTCGTCGATTTCAAATTTCTAAAATTTCACGTACTATTATATAATTATATAAGATTATACAGATATCGTATCTGTATTTATTTTAAAAATAACAAAATATCAAATAATTAAAATCGAATGTACATTGTGATCTGTAATTACAGCCCCACGCAAGCATATTAAATATTTATTTTCGAAACGTTAGACGAATATTAATTCGGTTTAGTATTTTAAATCATAAGTACGGTAATGTAATCGAACATATACGACTTGTTATACACAATATTATTTGAATTTTGTTCCTTTATTGCGTCTAAATATATTATATTTACGGTGTTATGTGTAGTTACTATTTACTACGCGCTTAAACGACAGTCTCGTTTTGTTACTTTAAACGTGATAAAAAGGTACATTTTACGTTTAAACGTCGTGTTTTGAATAAGTACGAATTAAACAAATTTTTTTCTAAAGAATTTTTCGACATTTTATTAAAGCCCGTGAATACTTTTGAAAGATATAGTTTTTTTTTCAACAGTAAGTTTCGATATATTATATTTTTATTCGGTCCGTGAAACGTATAGAATTCTCATAATATTGCGATGTAATCATACTATCATCTCAAAATTGTAGATGCTACGAGAAATTCCGACGTTTTTATAAAAATATTCGTCTTTAGTGTAATTGTATAATTCGCCGTTAAGACCACGTTTGTTATGAAAATAACGTCGTCTGGGCATATTTTTAAAAGTTAATTTCTCCCGAATAAATTTAAAAATTTTATTATTATTAAAAATAATAATTAACGATTATTACAATATAATAAACACACTTGCTACATTATACATATAAACGATATCAAATTAGGCATTATTACGGCGCGTGATCTACCGATAACGCGACAATCAATACGAGCGAATAATAGTTAAAATATTACGGCAAGTTACGTACAAAATGTTTTCACCTGTCCGAAAAAAGAACGATTCCTGAAATAAGGTATACCGACTTAAATAATCGTCGTTATATTGTACCTTAGCTTTGAAACTACTGTTCTTTGTTGTTGGACATCCTAGTATGACTCTGGTATCGAACGAATAGAAACCGTTTAAGAAATATATCGGTCTACTTCGTCATGCGACGAATCAATCTAGAAACATCGATTATTCGATTATAGCCAACACACAAACAACGGAATTTCCGCGGTCAATTTTAATACTTAAATATCAAGAAAACATCGAAACGGGATACGTTAAATGTTACGCCGGCATTTAATCGCGACGATATTAGTTTATTAACAAATCTAACGAAATACTCGTAACGTCTTTAATGATATTTGAAAAGTATAAATTTTACTAAGTAAATAATAAAAAAATATTACTTCGGTAATAATATTCGACGTTGTTTTTTATTATTGTTTTCAAATATTTTACTAACTAACGTTTAAAATAATAACGGAATGTGAAATTGCGAAACGAACATTACCGTTTTTAACAAAATTACTAGTAATATTATTTCCTATTAAAAACAAGACGAGAATTCTATTAGTAAAGTTATTAAAATGAATATCCGCTGCGAACATACCCGTATCAAGAGTTAAACAACGCTAGATAACTTTTACTTCAAAACGTATTTTCAATTTTATTACGAAATGTGTTATTTCTCGTACATTTCGTATGGTGGCTAATGGTTGTATTTTTCATAACGTATTATCTAATTTCATTTTTGTATATTCGGGAATAGTCGATATACTATATTTAAATCATAAACCAGTTTTGATTTGACTTCCTTGTAAAACGAAGCGATTAATCTTAGAACGAAGCAAAGAATTTAACAGAATTTTCACTGTTTAAAATAGAAGAGTATTTAAACAGGGAATATTTATCGTTAATTGTGTTAACTCCATTTTCGTTCTAAACGTGTTATTGACGAAAATAGTACGTTTTGATAAACAACATATTAATAATGTCAATTATGTAATTTAAATAAATTAAAATGTTTTTATATCACGATAAAAAGAACCAGAAAGCTGGTGAAAAACATCTTGCAATATATTAAGGATTTTAATGAAATATTCAATTTATAGTAAACAAAAAAAAAAAAAATATATCGCCTAAAAAATCTTTTTTTTTTTTGACACAAACATATTTCGCAGTGCACAATTCGATCGTTAATTATGCTAAATAAATTGTCTCTAAATATATCGAATTAAAAAATTTAAATATATTTAAACGTAAATATGCCGATTGATCATACGCTTTACTAATAGCTTTCATTGTTCTATATAAAAATGTAATTTAGTACTAATATACACTCAGAAAGGTTTGTAATTATAAATATTGTAAAAATGATTTATGAACAATATTTATCGTACATTTTCGATTGGATATTATTTAATTAGTATTCGGAAAAATATTTAGGCCATTACATTAATTATTCGCGACCGATTATTAACAGGTGCGTATTTCGTTATCGGTATTTAGCTTCGTTATCACGTTGATAGGTATATTGTTCTTTTTAATTTAAATGTATCTATAGTGAAACGAAAAATGTTTCATTTAGTTGAAAATAATGTTTATTATGACGTCATTTTTATCGATCTGAAATTGTACGGCTTGTATTCGTTAATGAAAAGCGTAAGGGAATTTTCAAAACGAAAGTTAAACGCCGTCAAATATTTTTTTTACCGCGCACTTTATCGTAATATTATTTATTATTTTAAACGCCTTATTCGCGTTTCAGTGTCCAATGAAATCAACAACCTATAAATATCGGACATATAAGAGTTCTCTATTTTGCACGCATCTTCGTAACAGATTTTGATAATAAATACGATATACATAGGCACTTTTATAAGAAAAACTTTTAACTTTTATTACGTTTACCGTGGCGCGATGAATTCGCCTATTTTGTGTTTTAACGTCCCGATAATAATTTTCATAACGGAATACGAATTTTATAGGATTTAACTATCAAAATACTTAAAAATATAAGTATTCTACGTAATAGATTTTTATAACGGAAATGAACGGAAATGATTTAGAACAGTTGTGTCTGCGTGTGTACGTTTATTAATGTTGAATGTTTAATATTATCGTATCCAATAACCACAAGTGTTTTTCACATATATATAGACACGATACAAGTATCTGAGAGCTAATTTTATGTACAGTTTTAAGTTGAACCTTTCACATAATAATATAGTTTAGTGTTTTTTTAGTAATGTTTCTCATTTTTTATAAATGTTTCTAATAATTTAGGTCCGAGTTTAGTTACAAATTGACCGTGTAATTTCGAAATCTGACATACCTACTTATTCGTCGTGAAATTATAATTAACATTTTCAAAAGACTAATTTATTTATGTACTACGATATTTGATGGTTTACATTGTGTTCCGCGAACAATTTTCTCTAACCTAACCGTCACTATACATCTGTTGATAGATAGCTTAGCCAAATATAATTTAATCGTATATTTGACGAGTAGTTGAAGTAACGCAAAACAAGTTTTGGGGATGTGGTTTAGAAAATTCGTGAACGCGAGTTACTACGTTGCTTCTTATTTTTAAAACGAGTACATTGTATATTTTCTATTGGGCGATTGAAATCACGACCTCGGGGCACATGTAAGGCATTCTTCGATTAATATTATAGTACTTTAAAATGTATACATTTATAGAATACGTATTGAACTCGTATACTAGCTGGAAAATCCTACGATTCTAGCATCCATACCAGCGAAGACAAAAACATACTATCAAGTTATTTATTATTTAATTAATTATACGGAATTAACTTAAAGACGAAACGCTAAATTAAGAAAAAACGTTTTAAATTACTTTCATAAAATGTATTTTAATTTTTAACTCGCATTCAATAACATTCCAGGGTGTACGTATTCGAGTTTAGCCACTTATGAGATGTTCCAGTGTAGCTCGATCGGTAACGTCGGAATAATAATTAAATTACGAGAGAACGATTATGTCATTCGGATAATTTATCTACTCGTTTTGCGTACACGAGGACATTTTTTCACATACCCGTCTTTTTGTAAACACTTATTTCACATACGCAAATACGATATTTAAGAGTATTCTTTTTACATAATAAATATGTATATGTATTACTCTATGTACAGAATTAGATGACATTTTACCCAAACAGAGAGTCGTTCAAGGTGGGACGGGTGTGTTATTTTTTATTCCATCTATGGCGATTGTTTTAGTTCACCCATAATCGAATTTGTTCACAGTCACACGTCAATCGACATTTCACAAATGTTTTTGTTCTTAATAAAACGAAGGCATTATCGTAATTATATAGACGAAAAATTGTCGGACATACGTACAAATGTTTTCTGAAATTGAAATATAACTTTACTGAAGAATATATAAGTTTAGAGCCAAAATAAGCTTTTGAAAAATATGCGTTTATAGTTTTCCAAATTTACGGATCGTTTACATTAATTATATATACGCATAATCAGTACATTGTTAAAAAATGACTATAATCGAAATCGTTGCGATATATTATATTTAAATATAGATAATTGTCCACCTATAATTTTAAAAACTATTTCTCTCCACTAAAAATCAATTATTTTCGAAATCTTTTTGTACACAATTCAGTAGGTTATTACAGCATGAATACGAATTTCGAGTGACTTTGTGAAGGATAGTTATTGATTTATTTTAAACCTTACTACTTAAACCTATGAAATTTGATACAAAGTCAACGATACGTACATTCCCCCCAACACAATTGGAAAAACCTGAGCACACTTATGTATTTAACGTGAAGTGTAATACGCGTATATTATTTCATTGTTCGTACACTTGTCTCAAATAATTAATAGTATTTTATAATATACGATAAAATAGATATACGCGATACGATGTATAATTATTTTATTTATTCGTCGGGTTAACACGCTTACGTTTTAAAATAACGCGCGTCGGTTTCGAATTTAAAACGTTCGGTGAAGAAATCTGTATTTAATAAACGAAGACGAAATATTTACGCTTCCATATTGTCAAGGTAAACCAATTCTTTCCGTCGTAACCATTGTTATTTTCTCTCGATACGATTGAACAAAAACCTCCGGACTTTTAGCCACCGACAATTTGTCGTACGGTTTTTTCTCTTTACTTTTTAGTTATTATCGTAAAAGCTCCGAAAAAGGACATTATACGGGAAAATCCATTATATCGACGTATTCTTTTGCGTTTGAAGTCAAAATGACCCGAGACTAATATTTTTCTAGAGTGTTCCTCTCGTCTTTCCTTCTATATATATATAACGTCATGACGAGCTCGAGTATATGAAGGTAGTTCTTTTTTCACATATTATATAAAATTATTTATAAACGTAATTATATAAGACGGAATTAAACTCGGTTAATCTACGGTTAATCTTTTTTTTTGTAATAAACATTTCGAAATGGAACTTGGTTTATGTAAATTATATTTAAACTGAAATTTCGTAACGAGGAGATATTATTGTTAATGGTCGCATTTCATGAATAGGGCGTTATGATTTTCATTCTATGGTTTTATATTTAAACGTCGTTTTTCTCGTTTAGTTTTCGCTTTTCCGTTTCCTATTATTTTCTTCGTTTATGATGACGCCACACTCGCATTTGTTGTTTCCGTCTATTTTATAGACAAAATAGCGAAATTCACGGAACTCGGTACTTAAATTCTACCGCTTCGGACAAAATTATTTTTGCCGAATTCGAAGAGTAGTATTGGAATGTTTAGGAAATCGCTTGTAAAAAATAATATGATATAAAACGGTACCACTTTAGCGGGCGACTATTTACGAAATGATTATTTAATAATCTCGGAAAAATTCTTACCTTCATGTTTGTTAAAAGCGTTTAATCTATTAAACCAACCTAAAAATTACAATTAATAAATTCCTCGTCGTGTGTTTTACTACGTTGTTCGTTAAACAACGAAGACAACAAATGCTTGTGTGACGTTCTGTTGATATAATGTCTATCGCAATATATTAAAACGTGAAAAAATTTATTTCGTCGAGATCAAATGATACATAAATTTCTACTATCGATCATTTAACAAAATATGAATAAAATAATCATGATCGGGGTATTAGTAAATTTATCTATTTCAATTCGTC
The DNA here is from genome assembly GCA_025469175.1 of Geopemphigus sp. TES_GeoC_2020. Taxonomy (NCBI): domain Eukaryota; kingdom Metazoa; phylum Arthropoda; class Insecta; order Hemiptera; family Aphididae; genus Geopemphigus; species Geopemphigus sp. TES_GeoC_2020. The sequence continues at coordinate 14,529 of JAIPRN010000339.1, read as the reverse complement.
TTACGTATCGAACTCGTGCCCGATTTTAAGGTTATCTTTACATTTTAATATTTATTTTCAGTTATTAAGATACCAACTCCGATATTATTTTATTTAAATATAAATTCCGATTTTTAGTATCGTATTAAAAACGTTTAATTCGTAAAACCTACATTTATTAGTTATTATTTAAACGTTTTATTTCGATTTTTATCACGTCGATTTTATCGGCGTCTACAACAGGTGTAATGTCCCTTGTAACACCACAAACAAAACGTCATAACAAGGCGAGTGTGAGCTGGGTATTAAGAGTACGTTACTTTCCTACCGATACTCGATTCGACTTTTTAGTCATCGGACGCTCTTACATCGTCTTACATATAATTTCGACGACAGCTTAAGCTACCTATACTTACCTATCTGTACTTAGGTCAACGATAATTTACCTCGGAGGCGTGTGTGAAAAAACGTTTTTCTGTAATTATTACGTATGATTGTTACACGACGAGCCGGCGGTCGGCAGGTTCTCGGGTGCCCTATTAATCAGCGATCTCTTTTCCATAAATTTTGAGATGTGTAAACCACTCTATCGTGGGAACCTGTTACCAACTTATACCGCGATATTACGAGCGTGTAATCGGCACAGGAATATGAACGACTAACGTTTCTTATGGCCAATATTATTCGAGTAATTTCCGGAACACTGGGAGGAAATTGTAAGTGAACGGACCGAGTATCAATAAATTAAACGCGCGTGACAGATGAGCAAAAATGATACGTCGATACAAGCGGACGACAATTTGAATACTAAGTTTAAAATAAAACACCAAACATACGCAACGGAGAAACCGTGACATAATTTCGTTGGAAAATATTTTTCTTATTTAAACTTCGATCGGGTTTCTAATGTTTATCAATAATCGTTTTGTATTTAACGCGTATTGATAATTTTTTTCCTTCACCGGATATTAGCTATTATTGATAGAATCGAGGTTTTTCTTAGTGTACAGAATAAACGTAAAATTTAAGTTTCGATTATATTCTAAACAGATCCAATTTGGTGAAGCGTTTTCGGTAAATTTTAATATTTATTACTTTCGTGATTAATTATCCAATATGGGATCTTAAAAATAATAATACGCCGATGACTATGAAAAAAAAAAAATCATAAATCAAGTTTCAATATAACAAACGCTTAATATAAATTATTTCTTCTTTTTTTACAAAATCCCGTTTATTGTGTTACGATATTATAATTTAAAAAAACCCTTTCCAATCATTTTACTTATATACGATATAGTTCGTATCCGTTAAAATGATTTCATTCACGATTTAAATTTGTTTCCTTGTATTTCTATAGAAATCGTTCTTTTGTAACGAAAAATAATTAATTTTTCATTATTAAAATTATAGGATAATAAAATAACGTTTAATTAATCTTAAAGAAAGGGGCATTAAAGTAATCTGATATGTACGTATTCATTGAGAAACATATTTTTAGAATGACATCGTTATTTAAAATTAATACTTCGATGAAAAGCGAAGGATTTTTATCATTATAAATAAATAATTGCTCGTTCTATTTACACGCGACCGTTAATCTAATATGAATTTAAAAAACGAAGTTTTCTCAACGTTTATTGTTCGTTGTAAATATGTTCACTATTTACTATTATAAATATATATGTAAGTTGACTGCGGATTATTTTTTCTAACGTAAATAGTAACCTGTTATTTAGCCGCGTTATCGCTCCAAGGAAATACCGAAAACATCGGGAATTGTATTCCCCGCCAAATACTTTTCGGATTCCTATTTTTAATTATTATTCGTCAATTTGTACACGCGTATCCATTCTATCAGCAATTGACACACGCTTTCATTCGTTTTAACAGATAAAAATATACCCATCCTCCGTCGAACACATATGCAAAACGTAACGTACACTGACGTAACCCTAATATCGTGTACTCGCTCCGTCCTGTCCAGGTCAATAAACACCGGCGAGACTACAGCGCATTACTATTATTATTCTTGTCCGCGTTAAGCTTATTTCTAGTTACACGCATATATGTATATTTACTTATTTATCGGTACGTATATTAAACTTGACTTTTACGGGTCGTATAAAATAAATTCTCAAGCTCGTTGATCGAAAAAAGCGTCTGGACACGAGCCGCGCGTTTAATGTCTTAATTGACAGGTTTATTGTTTCACGTGTGTAAGGTATTTAACTCGGGTTTACACTCTCTTACAATGTGTGTATATTAAACGTAGTTATTTATGTAAAGCGGATAATATATTCTGAAAATTTTCCAATTTTTGATTTTCCTTTATCGTAAACATTTATAATTATACGCGTAACAAGACTTTTTATAAAGTGAAAGAAAAGACGAACGTATTTTTTCGCGACGACGTGACTTTAGTTTTTAAATAGCTTATATTTTGTCGGTGAGCACTTGTTCGAATACAATGATTTATCGTTGCTTTCAAATTCAATATAGTTATTCGTCTCTAATTATCTCTCCACTAAGCTACTCACTACCATTTTCGTTCCTTACAAATATGTGAATATACAAAAATTAAATCGAACCCCGTAATAACTTCAAAATTATTCCACCAAGGAAAATCGCCATCAATACTCAATGCATTGTGCACTTAATGCCTTTAGAGCTGTTACATAGCGGTTAATTTTATATATATACGGAAATATTATGGAGTTGTTTTTATAATTTATGTCGTTTTTAAGTTAATACGTGAAGGTGCATTATGACGATTATATTTTGATAAAATGTTTATAGCGATATACATTTTTCATCAAGGTATTCTTTAAACATCAATTATAAGAATTAATAATGAAAGATAACGTAAAATAATCGCGTAAATATTGAACGCCGATCATTTTTACAGATAATTTCACGGTTGAAGTATAACATACATGCCAAACTTAATTTCTTTGTCAACTCAATGTTAAGTATTTAATATCGTTCGAGTTATTTTTTATGAATATTTCGCCGGTTTTTTATACCTATTTTGATCGTAGGTATTAAAGAAATGCCGCGTGCTTTTTACAAGTATCTATTAACTATTTTTAAACTTAAGAAACATACGACGAAATCGATTTTAAGAGAAAATCGTATTGATATACACACTTGTCGAAAATGTGTAACAATATAATGTACATAATACATGATTTGTTGATAAAAATTTAAATCCATTAGGTAGTTTTAAAGATATAAATAACAGTCAATGCAATTAGCAATTTGCTGCCGTGGAATAATTTATTCGTTGGCAAATAAACGAATGTCTTCGAAATTTCACAGTCATAAAACCATTTTTTTAAGTATTTGATTTAAAAATTATGTAAATTTTACAAGTGTTAGAACACGTCAAATAAAAATAATAAGTTAATTCGAGTATATTATTCATTGCGTGCATTATGTTAAGAGGGTAATAAATTTATGACCTTCTAAGATTATTAAGATAAAATAAAAAATTACGTCCGTAATATATATTGTTTATATAATTTCAAATATTTCCTAAATAGAAAATAATAATATAAAAAAGAAGAAAGATTTCAAATTTTCAAATAATTTTTGTATATTTTATAACAAAATCTCTTATACAAATATGAAAAATGTTAGAAGTGTAATCGGACGTCTAAAAGATCATTTAATCATTTTGTCAAACATCGTTTTTGAAACGAAATGAATTAAATTCGAAAAAAAGAAACGTCATCATTTTTTCATTTTGTTTCTACCGAAATTTGCTTCACTTAATTAAAATATGAATTCGATCTCAATTGTTTTCGCTCCCATTAAAAATATATAAATGCAATTTAAAACTTAAAATTGCGCAAACTTTTCAGATTTTCCCTATTCTTTGTAAAACATTTTTATATAAAGTTTCTATTTGATTAAATCCCTAGAACATATAGAGTATATAATTTGGATATAAAATAATTTATGATTCACAAATTAATTTAGTTTCAGCGAGAAAAATTATTATTATTATTATAAAGTTTCTATCCGCTTTCTTTTTGATGAATGTGTTTATTATAATAATAAATAATTTATTTTATGTATTATTTGAAATTATTTTTAAAAATTGTTATATTTTAAACAAATCGATTTTTTATTATATTTGTCGAACTGATGTAACAATTGTTCATAATTGATTAAACAAATAAGATTTATATTTCATAAAACGTGTAATAACTTTTTTTTTGTAAAATGCTGTTTATGTGTACGTAAATGGAGATATATTTGAAAATAACACAAAAGTAAATTAAAATAGAATTTCAAAGCGTTTTAACTAAATTATACAACTTATTCATTTTTTTTTAAATTTACTTTTTCGCTAAAGAAATACTGGTATTTATGTAACTCGATTATTTAATTTTTATAAATTAATTATTCTTAATAAACTTAAGGTTAGCGACAATACAGATTTATAGGACAATTACGTCAAATATTATATATCATTATTAATTTAAAATTATTGAACATCGTTTAACACATTTGGATTTCGAATGTCATTATCACGCAATTTTGTTTATTTTGTATTCTAAGGACCCGTTATTTTTTAACTAATTTAAGTTACTTTTTTTAAGGATATTTTAAAGATCTTCGAAATTAGTAAGAAAAATATTAGTAACTTTCAACTTATTGTTATTATACACTTACATAGTTTTAGTGTTCAAAAATGAGTTTTCTAACCACGCTTATAAACGTCTATTTATTGAAATTCGTTCGAGTTAAAACAATCTTCGAAAATAGTTTTAAAGTAAACGACACACTCTAATTAAATGTTTCATGCGCCGACGTTTTCCTGAAAATTATATAAGTAAAAGGGTTACCATGATTGAAGCGAATAATTAGGTTTTTCATTTTGTATCCCGATTTCAGTCTGTATTAAAATTTAATACGAAAATACGTTTATTATCGCGAAAAATGTCTAACGGTTATTCGAAAAACTGAAATATCTTATAGAACAAAAGTCACAACCTTCGTCAGTTTTCCGTGGGACACTCTAAACGTAAAACGCATTATGTTCTTTGTATTACAATATTCGTTAACTACCCACTACACTGTACGTGTACCGCAGTAGACGGTTGTATCCAACATAATACCGCCACCATATTGTCCATAACGCAACAAACGAGGCTAACACGACGATTGTTATATCGTTCGATCGGAAATTATGAGCTTTATTGTAAACCGGTTGGTAGAAAACACGATGATATCACGTCGATAAATAATTCGTTCGTCTTAGCCGCCTACATCGATTTTAACACGGTAGGACATAACCAAACGGTAATACGTGCGTTCATCGGATATGTTGTTCGGGTGTAACGTAAATAACGAGGGCAACTTTTACACAACTTTTGCGCAAATAAGGGAGTCGTCTTTCTAATAACAAAATAAATAAAACGTTTACGTTTTAACCTCCTCGGAATCTTAACGTGTATTATTGATTAATATTGTTAATGAACGTCGGGCGTGCGTAACTCACTAGCAAATATTAATAGCTTAGCACTCTTACCATTTACTTGATGAATACAAATCGTCAGATTCTCGACCAATTAAAATGGGCGTTAATTTGAAAAAATGTTTTTGTTTTCGTAAACACTTTTTCGGCTAGCACAAGTGTTCGCTTTTCACAAGTTCTACTATTTTCCGGTGGAAAATTGTATGTAATTGGTTTCGTTTTCTTTTTAGTTTTTCAATAGTTTTCTTACGCGTAAATTTGTTTGATTTTGAATTGCGTTTTTTCTTTAAATTTTCTTCGAATAAAAATGTTATATACAAGTTCAAAACCAAAATGATAAAAATGACGACGAAATCTGTAAATGGTTTTACAACCGACGGTAGACGTGTGCAGGACGAACAAACAGGATTTCATTTTAGAAAACCTTAGAAGATTGACTCTACCCGACGGACAAAAACTATACCGTTTCAGATTTGGACAGTCTTGATGTTTCCATTTTGTTAATGTGTTTTCGTTCTGGCCTCTGTAACATATAGCTAAAGTACGAAAAAGAAAATCCGAATATCAAAAAATAAATATTGTGGATAATCGTATTCGCTTATTGGTGAAAGTAAACCAAAAAGTTTCTTCCCTAAAAAAATAAACGAAATATATAATTCGATAAATTGTTAGTTTTTTTATTTTTAAACATTAAACATTTTTTGTAATAAACACAACTAAATATGCACATAATCGAAATATTCGCGGATAAATACCAATATTAAATTTTTTAAATTTAACATACATACATGAGTCTATAAATAGTTTTAGTATACTTTTATGAAACTTCAGATATAATTCATCTACGCGGGTTATCTTTGAAATAATTTGTTTTCTACGATTTCAAATAATAACGTCCCTAGATCTAATGTTGTTTTTGGATCAAGGAACATCAGTGGTAGTTTTTGTCATAGTAAAATTTTAGTTTTTTTTAATGAAGTTATTTAACGCTTGAATCGCTATAAAAAACTCTGGATAATACGAAAAATTAGCTTTTTTTGAAAATCGATACACACCTTTAAAAAATTTATGTAGTCATATAATATATATATTTACAAAACTTTATAATTTGAATATTAAATAACGAACGATAATATTACACCTGACTTGGTTTATGTTACGAAATTCAATACTAATTTAAATTTCTTTAAAGTTATATCGAAACACGTATACATTTTATGGCTGTTATAATCGTTTTATATTTATTATATTTTTATTATATTCAACGGTATTTTTCGATTATTTATTATAAAACCAAATTTCCGTCGCTCGTATATTTGTCTCGTATTGTTTGATAATCTTAATTATATGAATATCCGACCAACGCACGAGTAACTAACGGTTTGCTCGAGTAACAATATATTTCATATTGTTTTTTATTCTATCGTCGTGATTGCATTTTACAATATGTAATAAAGAATACGGTCATCGTGCTAAATATTACGATTACCATTGGCTTTTGTATAATATTGTTCGCCGCGGTTCTGTACGAAATATTTTTAAACGATATTAAAATATTACATGACGAAAAAATTATAGAAATTATAAGGTCGAATATGGCTGTTGTTCAATGTATCGTTTGTCCGTTATAAAACTATTTTGCTCCTATTATTCGCGTCATTAATAATATTGTTTTATAAGTTGAACGAGAGGGCGAAATTGGCGTGATGACGAGAATTTCTATGGAATTCGAGTACAGGGACCAATGATTTTTGATTTCGCGCGAAAACGTTCCGGCAATGTAGCGAACATTTTTTCCAACCGTGAATGGTCGAAATTTAACGAATTCTACGTAGGTAGAAGCTGAACGGTTCGATCGATTTAATTTATAAACGCGAGTTGAAAATTGAAGTTCAAGGGCTAAGCGATATGTTTATGTCGACGAATTTAGACGTTTCGGTTACAATTTTATATAAATAGTCCCGTTGACGGGTTTCGGAACGAAATACGCTAACTCTTCGATTTGATCGAACCGTCACGGTAATGTTTTCTACGAAACGACAATTCGTCGATCGTTTATTTCGTCGTGTATTCTTCTTCCGGCAACGATTTCGAATAATATCGCCGCGAGCGTGCCTTTCGTCGTTCGTTCTAATATAAAAGGTTTATACTTTTAAGGAAATAATATTTTATCGTCTCGGCTACACGGCGTACCACCGCGATAAGACACGCTATTATTTCTATCGCGTTATCCGCGCGCGACGTACACTTCCTTCAAGAACTGCGGTCCGACCGATAACTCGTGAACCCAACCGCCCCTGGACTACAACGCGTGTGGCACGTTTTTTTACTATTGTTGTGCAACAACAATGCGCGGCCGTAAATTTTATTCGGAAACGCTCGTAATGATACATAGCGACAACCTGTAAATATAATACGCAGGTACACGTTACGTGTCTCCGCGGATGATTTCTAAAGATAAAGAACGAAATATTGTATTTTTTTTTTTTAGAATCTTATTGAATACTATGTAACGAGTGCGGGTAGTTGCGGCTTATGGCTGACGAAAAGTAATTAGGACAGCTTCGCGCCGTCAAACCTATCGAACGGTATTCCGATTCGGAATTTAAACGGCGTTCTATAATATTGAATTGTATACGCGTGTAAATTTGGAATCGCGACGAATGGTTTCGAAAATTGTTCGCCTACTTTATTCAGAAGACGTCGACTTTTCCAAATAGTGTACATAAAACGTTTACTCGAATAATGTAAATAGCGCGTATCCCAGAACGATTCGGAGACTTTCGTATTATTCGTTTTCGTATATGGCGTCAAGAATTCGTGTATTACGTGCGTCGGGGTTGTTCGTTCATCAATTACCGAACGGGAGAGCGAAAAATGGTCTTTATTTTTACAAATATTCGTATACAAACGTGACAAAAACCGAAATATATCGTAAAACAAAAATCGTCCCTCTTACATAGCCTGTGTGACTAATGTATTAACGATCACTAGGACGAACAACGAACTATCGTCTTTTGATTATGCATGCGCAATATATTCTTAGCTTTATATTTAAATAAACTAAGCGTATAAATTACGGTAAATATTTTCCAACGACAATAAAAATACGATAATACCGTACGTGAATATTAAAAAAAAAACCCGTACGCTCTAATTTACTGAAATAATACGACATTCGGATACGAAATATATCGTTTCGATTGAAAATTCCAAAAATAATTACTAAACGAAACGATTTCCTTGAAAAAATATACGCTTCGGTAAATTTCGGGTTTTAAAAATTTAAAACGGAGAAACGTTGTAAACAATTACGACGTACAAGCTACGTATACGTTTTAATAATAGTCATTATTATATCGCGTCAGATAATTATATTAACTGCGTTATATATCCGCGTCGCTAATGCCGACGGTGATTTTTTTCTTCGATTTATTCGTAACAGCGATTATCGTTTACATTTACAGCTCTGCAACAAAAATCTAAACCTCCATACTATTAGGCCGAACGAAACGTACGGGCGTTTTAATAATCGAAAAACAAGTAGGAAATACGATAATATTATGCTAAAAAGCCGCCGCACTTTAACACTATACCGTTAGACGCGTTTTATTATTTTATGTTCTACATGGATAAACGTATTGTGCGTTCCCACATAAGAATATCGTTATTTATAATTTGAGTGGTATTACTACGAAATCGTGTACTTCTACGCGGGGCTATGGACGTGATAAAAAATTAATTTTTACGCTTAGTAAAGTGCGCTCGTTTTGTTCCGAATTCGTTTCAGATATGGGACATTGTGACATTTTTCGCACATTGTTTCAAAGTAGCTTGATATAACGTTTTTTTTTTTATTCGGACATTTTCGAAAAAATATTATTAGTTAACCTTTGAGATTATAACCGTCTGATATATTATAAACACATTTCTTCGGTCTAATAATATACATATATGATTGCACGTATAAAGCGGTTTAATTCGCTTTTTTAAAAATATATATATATATTATGTCGTTAATAAAAGCGAACATTTTCTATATAAAAAATAAATTACATTATCATTTCTAGTACGTAATACTGTAACGGATTCTCTAATCGTAATAACTTTAATGGGCCTAGACATTTGTTTTGATAACATTTGATAGCGAATAAAAGAATCGTAAACATTTTAATATGCACAAACTCTAGAATTGTTAAAAATATATTGTTCGCAATTTAACAGGTTAATTCATTTTTAATATTCGGTCTTTCTTATTATTTCTATCGTTGTGTTGTACGATTATAATTGGATACAATTCTATACAATTATTTTTAGACGTACAAATGACACAACGATGTCGTTTTGTTTGTTATCGTAAACGTTTTTTCTTCAAAGTTTTAATGCCAAAATTATTACGATAAGCTTATTTATTACGGAATTATAGCGTAGTTTATATTTTTCGTTTAACTTAGGACGAAAAAATGTAAACGCACAATAAATTTCACGTTTTGAAATTAAATATAAAAAGGGTTCGTTTACCAGTTCTCGTATATAGTATACGATCAATATATAATCATATAGAGGGGTTATGCGCCATACGTTTGGAGATATTTTGATTTTTAACCATCGGTATTCCCTGATATGAAACCGGGTACCCTTGCCTAATGATTATACGACATTTTCATTTAAATTTCGTCACGATTGTAACTGCCATTTTTCGGATTTTCACGCGCCCTTAAATGTTGTTTGGGTCGTCATCCGATTGATTTCTATTTACGTCTCGTATCACGATTTCAAAAAGGAATTAAACGGAAAACGCGGGCGCATTCGTAAATAGTATTATTAGGCTATTGTAATCGTCGACCGTATATTATTTATAATTTTCGATTTTCCACAATTAAAACGTTGGCGTTTTATACACGCTCGAAACGATTCTATTTTTCTGTATCGAATGAACCGACGAAAATCAAATATTAGAGCGATACATTTATCCAGACGTTCACATTAGTGTACGCCTATGAACAGCATGTACCTCGTGCGTCGTGTTGTTATAATATTATAATGTGAATGGGATAATTTCAAAACGCCAGCCGTAGTAACGTAAATTATTGGACGAAAACCCGTTAAGTTACCTTAAATTTGTGTTCACGGACAAACGGATGTGTGTTATAAAAAACACGTACACGAGTATTCGGCGAATAATTTTACGACGATTACCGTAAAAATATATTGTTTCGCGTGATATCGTTGTAACTACGATACGAAATATGTGCACGGCCGGGAAAATGACTACAATATATAATTATATAGTTACGCGTGCTATAGAATAGACTTAGATGGTTTGGTCACGTTATGAGAAGATTCGGAAGCAGTAAGAACAGTTATGGAATTGTGGTGTGGAATGAAGAAAAGGAAGGGGAAGACCAAAGAAGAAGTGGTCGAACGGGATTGAGTGTGATATGAGGACTGCTGGTGTGTGCGTGAATGATGTGAGAGATCGAGTCAAATAGAGGTTAAGGACCAAGGTGGCCGACCCCAAATAGCTGGGAGAATAAGGCGAAGAAGAAGAAGATACACTTACGCATACTACTCGCCACTTTTATTTAGTTCAAATTACATTCGCTCGGAAATTTTTTACGAATATAGTGCGATTGACGAAACGCGTTTAGTATACAATTTCTTACATATATATATTATGTATATATTATGTATATAAAGTATTCAATTTATAACTTTATTAAATTTTTTTAAAAATTATATACAAAATAAACTTAAATAATCTTTAATAACTTAAATACGTTTTATGGCTGCAGACTGCCCTATTGAATTATCATTTGAAATCTCTTAAACAATTTCGAGATTAACTAGATAAAATGGTCTAATACGTTACCCAGATAACGTAAAAATATCTTCTGCTTAAATAGAAACGACTTATTTCTCGTCTTTTTATCTCGCTTATTAGTTGTTTTAGTCGATTTTCGTATACGCGTGGCTATCGTTAAATTTAAATTATTACGCCGAATGACAATAAACATTATAGTCTCGAAATGCCGTAAATAACACGCCGTTATTATTGTAGCAGCGGCTAATGATTTCCGTAGGATATGACGAAATTTTATAAATAAATCACGTTAATCCAACGATAATTTATAAACAAAATACGGTGTAGTTGGATCGTTTTCGTAACACGGTCGTCCACATGGTGTACCGAATAATTGCCGTAAAACTTAAATGTTATATAATTACGCGTATTCCGTTTATTATTATTACAGTCGCGAATGTAAATATATTTTAAATATAATTATAACTAAACAAAACTTATAATCCGTAAAGTATTGGCTCGAGGTGTAAATATTTTAAACGCCAAAATTACATTTAAATTTAACACGCCAGAAATGTACTGATACGTTTAAATTTTAAGCGTTTAAAAATGATTTAAGTTTCAACGATTGGAATTTAATTCGCTATTTAATGTTTTACGTATAAAGATGAAAAATATTGGTCGCGTTAGTGGTCAAATATTGTACTACGCACAAATACAAATTACGTGTAAAATATTTGAAAATAGCTAATGATAAATACGGAGTGAGTAATAAAGTGTATAAAACGTTCCAAGTGTTTTTTAAACAATAAATATGGAACGTTATAAAAATCAATTAGAAAGGGTTAAGAAAAATGATCAAAATGACAATTTGAAATTTGAACACGTATTGATACATGATACGAAATTTATATTTCGAAAAATGTACGACTTAATAAGACCGAAATTGCTTTTGCCACATATTCCACGAACCTAGTTATTGATTGTTAAAACGGGATAACGAGTTCGTGGGCTTATGGAATTTACAGATTAATCTTTAAAGCGAACGCGTTTGTTTGAACTGATCCGGTCTTACATGAACAATTTAAAAATTCCTGACAACCCATGTACATTGAGTCCGACGGAAATTCGTCGAACGCAAACATTTTTGTTCTATTTGATATTTTCAAGAATTCCTTTTATTAGAACAGCCCGTGACAATATTTTTTATAATTAGGATGGGTGGGTTTCTTTGGTTTCTTATAACGAAAAATAAAAATTGTATTTGAAACTATTTTACGTGATCCGAATCACCCGATTTTAATGTATTTATTTTTAAAATTTTTATAAAATAAACAAGACGCCGATGACTATACACGTTTTGACGAATGATGTATTGACATGTTCAATAATATCAATAAATCGTAGAAAATAAATGACCGTATTTTAATAACGATTTTTATAACCGAATTATTTTTAAATAATAGTTTCCTAAAATGGCTATTTCGAAAATTGTTTAATTGTAAAATACAATTAACTTTATTGATAATTGTATATACATGTGTATAAAACTATAAATACGCTATAATTGTCGATCGAAGTTTTAATAATCGTTAAGAAAAAAAATATATCGAATAGGACGAAAATTATATTGCATTTATCAGACCACCATGGAATACTTTGAACGGAAATAACGATTTAGAACGCAATTTCCACTCGTTTCGCTTAACAACTCGATTATTCAAAATATTGGGATAATCGATTGTTATTCGACGTTTACCGTTTGCGCGTTAGAAAAATATCTATTAAAACGTTAGATATGATTACGAGTGAAATTGTTGTTAAAAATAAATATATGTTCAATATATAAATGCATATTTATTAGAAAGTTATCGTAATGTTTTAATACGATAAATAGAAAGCGATAACGCACAAAAAAAATTTGTATTCCCGCGTTTTGTTTAGCTACAAAAAATGTATTTTTCATTTTTTCATTTTTTAAATCTTGAGTACGTTGTAACCATTTTTATACATTAAATTGATAATATATTTCGTTTTCCTCGATACATCACAAAACTATACGTCATACATTTAATATATACCGTCAGAGTACTTACATTTCGATTATGTACAATGTAATACTACGCTATGGAAATTACACTGTACACGAAACGCGAAAAATTGTACCGATCTTGTGAAATGGACGAATTGTCGGTAAAAGTCTATTGTAAAACAACCGATCGAAATATAATATATAACGATACGCGTATGGGAAAGTAATTATTATAAACGTAGACTAGGATTATTACGGAGCCGAAAAAAAGAGAACCCGTAGCGATTGCACGTCGGGACGATGAATAGGTTTTAATTTAAATGCTAATTTTAATGAGTTTTGGCACGGCCGCGACGACCGTTTCATAATTTCTCAAAGTTTCGATCTCGATATCTCTCGTTTATATTTTATTATACTCGGATGGTTCATACGCGCGGATTGTACGCTTGTCGGCGGGACAAAAGTGTATTAAAAAAAAAAAAGTTTTCCGAGCGTTTCATTTGACGGCGTTTTTTCCCCCTTTCTTTTACTACATTATAGTCGTTTATTATTAGCCGGTTACGGTTTAATCCCGTCAGGAAGTGTATATATTATAATTTCACGGGCTATACTCGCCCTTTGGCTAAATGATTTTAGTGCACTCGAACGCGATAAATTTTATACAGGGTAATGTTCTATCACGGGCCAGTGACTATCTGCCAAGAACTTAAAAAACAAAAAAAAACCTATATCGTTTGCACGCGGCGGTTTTTCCGAACTAAAACAATTGCGCGGACGCCGGTTTTTTTTTTTAATTTTTCCTTTTTCCGCGTTTCCGATATACCGTTATAATCACTGAAATATTAGTACATAGCCTTCGCAGTGGGAAACGATAGTAAACGTGTCCGTAAATCACCGGTAAAACGTCTCCGAGAGAGCGAATATATAATACAGCGCCCGCCATTCCGTTGCGACGGCGTTTGTATTTTTTTTTTAACGCCAATTACTACGGAAATATTCGTCGGATTTTAAACGTCAACGCGCGTACATTCCCGCACCCTTTTGGGAGTTCGTAATTGAAACGATCAGCGTCCGTTTTAAAATCGGAAATTCGCGTCATTTTATAACAAAAAAAACGACAAAAAATATTCGCGAAATTTGCTCCAAAGACGATCGTTAATATTTTGCCGAGACGTCGAAAAATCACCCTGTATATATATATATATATATATATATATATATATATAG